>BLSH010124173.1:1224291-1242224 GCA_018402905.1 Glandirana rugosa
GTCTGCGTGAGTGTGGCGACGAGCGTTTTGAAACGCCGGTTTTCGTCGTAGGCGTCTACGCTTTTGGCCGCAAAGTTTTGCGAGCAGCGGTGTGAGTGCGTCTGGTGCTCCCTGAGAGGGTTCTGTTGGGTACAGTTGTTGTTGTTGTTTGCCCACCCCTCTAGTTTTTTGTCACTGCTTTGGGACATCCCCACGTGTCATTTAAGAAGAGCTGCGTCTGTCAGTGAACGTAAGAGAAAAAGGGATTTTATTATAACTTACCGTAAAATCCTTTTCTCTGAGTTCACTGACAGACGCAGCTCCCACCCCTCTGTTTTTTTGTTGCACTGCTTGTGACAAACTGAATACTATTGGCCAGCAGGGGGTTTTATAGGCTCAGGTGAGGACAGCCCCCATGGGAGGGGCCAGCCTATCCCTGATGCTTTTGCATCTGTTTTGCCTAGTCACTCCTGATAGGACAACATAAAACCCATGTGTCATTTAAGAAGAGCTGCGTCTGTCAGTGAACTCAGAGAAAAGGATTTTAAGGTAAGTTGTAATAAAATCCCTTTTTTTCAAAATTTTCGATCGCAAAAAATAAAAACCCCAGTGGTGATCAAATACCACCAAAAGAAAGCTCTATTTGTGGGAAAAAATAATAAAAATTTAGTTTGGGTACAGTGTCACATGAACGCGCAATTGTCAAAATGTTCAAAATGTGACAGCGCTGAAAGTTGAAAATTGGTCTGGGCAGGAAGGGGGGAAGTGCCCAGTATCGAAGGGGTTAAGGTTTGACAATAAACCTGAAAGCTGATTAGTTACTATGCACACCTACACCAGATCCTGTGTTCACCAGTCTCTCTCACTGTATTTTTGGCATTGTTTAGCATTATGGTACACTTTTATATGCATGTGCGGTTTCATGTTCAAAGTGTTCAACCATATTTTTTTATTTTGGTTAGATTAAGGAAAATGCTTTTTATTACTTCCCATCTGGTGAAACAGTTGTCAACAGGACAGAAAGTGAGGGGAAATTTTTCTAACAGAGCCCTGGAAAACAGTGAAAACTGACAGGGGTTCTATCTCTCGCCACTCTCATGCCTCAATCTGCTAGAAGACGTTCCGACATCACACATACTTCCATATTCCCCTCCCCCAGAGGACCTAGCCCCTGGGAGCACCACCGCTAACCAGGTGGGAGCACCATACCCTAGATGGGCCCTCATTTTGTAACACTGTAATTATTCACTGACCCCAAATAGACCCCTTGACCCGCCAACTGCTGTGACAAAATGAGCAATGTACATCATTTCATCTAATATATATATATATATATATATATATATATATATATATGTATTTTATAATGTTATATTTTTTTTAATGTATTTATACACATGAACTCAATCAAAAACATTAGACACAAAACATCACAACTACCTGTCCACTGCTGTAACCCCCAACACCAGGGCAGGCGGGAGGGAAGCTACCTCTTCTCCTGACTCCTTGGAATGAGAAACAAAACTGACCGTCTGCAAGGATCTTCTCCTCTTGACCCTGCCCATTACACCTCTGCCTCCAATCAGGTAAGGCTACACCCCTACCCACACTGACCTAGCTGACCGTTGCCTGACCCTGTTCCACCCTAAGTCATGTAGCCCCTCTGTCCATTTTCTCCTCCAGGTCTCACTTGACTAAATGATTTATTAACCTGGGTCCTTACAATTAGAATAAAGACACCGAATGAGTGACATGGGTTTTAAATGGCCACAGCAGCCAATTTTATTAACCAAAGAATAAAATAGCACATTAAAACATACCAATAAGTGCAAATTCAACAATGCAATGCCCAACAACAAGGGGTCTTTGGGTGTCCTTAAGCCACAAGTTTAAATGGAATTGTCCTTGTCCTCAGCCGGGCCCCAACCGGCTCGAAGACGTTCTGACATCACACATACTTCCATATTCCCCTCCCCCAGAGGACCTAGCTCCTGTGAGAACCACCGCTAACCAGGTGGGAGCGCAATACCCTATATGGGCCCCCATTTTGTGCTCAGTTGAGTGAGGTCAGGGATTTTTTTCAGCGGGAACGTGGTGGAACTCCATTCCGCCACCTCCGACAGCCCTGTTCCTTCCAGCCTGTAACTAACCACTGAAGTTGGTAAAAGTTTTTGCACATCTCACTTCCTTTGCTGACTTCTGTCTTGTATTGGTGGACACCCAGGACATGTACAAGGTAGGGTACATATTGGTGGGTGCCAGATCCACTGCCCAGATTTAATTTTTTCAAGTGTGCTATTGCTTTTGGAGGTGCCTTCTGTCCCCATCCTGCCTGTCAGAACTGTGTAGCACTGAGCCAAGTGAAGTGCTCTGAGGATCCTCCTCAGCTCTGAGCTACACAGGTGGAGGTGGAGGCTGCACACCTAACAGCAGTGCCAGCTGCACCATCTGTGAAGCTTTTATGAAGATGTGTGAGAGCAGTGGATGGAAGGGGGGAGGTTTTGCAGAGAGGGGGATGTGGGGAGGATAGAGATGTATCTCAAAGGTGTCAGCTGGGGGATTGGTGAAGAGGTGAGAGTTGTGATGTGAAAGGGGGAGGACGGCTGTGCAAAGAGACAGCTATGGGGAGGTTACAAGTGCTGTTCAGGGGTGAAAGCTGGGCAGTGGTGGCAGGTTTCACAGAGGTGAGAGATGGGAGAATTTATGCAGAGATGAGAACTGTGAAGGGAAGAGGCGGGACAAGGGAAGAATGGTGGTTGTGCAGAGAGGGAGCTGTGTGGAGGTTGAGTCATTGTGCAGAAGTGAGAGCTGTGTGAGTTTGGAGGTGGGGGTTGGCCAGGGCTGGTGCAAGGATTTTTGACACCCTAGGCGAAACCTCATTTTGCCGCCCCCTTGGCTCCAACCCTGACTCCACACCCTTTTCCCTTCCCAGCGCCAGTGCCATTTGGCAGATCAGTAACTATTTCTGTATACATTTGCAAATGGCATGTGATAATACAATCTCATTATCTCAGTCAGACAGTGTCAGTTTTTACATGAATTAATGCAGAGCAGCCAGGGACAGATCAACAGTGGCCAGGCGCCCCTAGGCGGCAGTGCGCCCTAGGCGGCCGCCTATTGGTAGAGCCGGCCCTGGGGTTGGCAGGTTGTATAGAGAGTAAGGTAGATTATAAGTGTGGCTATCCCTAAATTATAAACCACAAAATAGGTGCACTTCCTTAAATGCTGATATCCCTGTTATCTGAATTTATTATATATATCCCTATAACAACATTACTATATTTTGTGATGTAAAAAAACTCAGTTATTGTAGTAATCATAAAAAAAACTCCAGTCCAAGTGTGAACACTTTGGAATTAACAAAAAAAATATATATTTGGAGCAAAATAAAAATCAGAAATTCCAGGCAGCTGGCTTGAGTTTGTATACAGATCTTTTATCCAGAAACTCATTATCCAGAGAGTTTAGAGGACCACAGTGAGCATAAGAAAAGAAGCAAAGTAATACTGTAGCTCTTTCCATAGAATAACATTAAAAGATATCTAACATAAAAAAATGTATTTTCATAGCTATATGTGGTAATGCATTGAACATAATAATTTCACACATTCTCTATACATTTCTTCATACACATGCAGAAAAAGCTTTTAATTTCAAGTGGACAATTGAAAAGCCTATAACAATTTATGATAAGCAGAAGTAATTGCAACAGCCATTTCTAAAAGAGTTTTATACCAAATGAAATAGTTGCAAGCAACCCAGGCATTGTTATAATTGATCCAGCCAATGCCATTTTTCTTCAAAGCTTGGTCTGCATGTTTAACTTGGAAACATAGTAATGTGCTTATAAGAACTGCTCTTGCATCTACGAAATATTACCCAGGAGAATGAAAGGGCAATCATTTTTATTCTTGAGAGAACATTTTGATCAATAAGGTCAATTTTAGGGAAAAACATATTTATCTGTAGCTTATTATGGTAAAAATGAATGGAGATGAGGATGTATTAGTCCTAAATCAATTTATAACAGGCTCTCACGTTATTCCAAGATTATAACCTCATAGCAGGGCAAAGTGGGTTCTTTGAGCATTACATTTATTCAGTCCCACTTTGTTACTGGCTACCTCCATTTTATTACCAGTAACTTGTCCCAACATGTCTATCCAGTGTTTTTCAATATAATAAACCACTAGAAGAGAGGTTGTTGTTGCAGTGAAAGGACAGATGTGGAGAGAAATCAAAGATTTTTTTTATTTGGCTGGCTTACTTGCATTTTTATTATATAATTCATGTTATAACATACAATAAGTGTCAACCCACAAGTACACCTGTCATAAGAAATGTATGAAGGCTGCCATTGCTGACCTCTCATTTTACAAATATTAGCTTCCTTGCTGTCAGTGTCGGGCTCAAAATTTTGATTCACTGCTTTTTGATTTACTGACCTGGAGTAAGTATAGAGATAAGGAACTTTTTCTGACTTTTCCAAAACTCACACCATGCTTCTTTTGGGTTTTTTATTACAAAATATTGAAGTTAGACAAATCCAGGCTGCTAGAATTTAGAGAAAGAGGCCAGCAATGCCAGCTTCTGTACTTACACACTGAACCTGTGTATTTAATCATATGGCATGGAATGTAATACAGATTTTCTTGAGCAGCCCTACTACATAAAGAGAATTTTGATCTGCTGTACACTGTTCTTCTGCTTGTAAAGCCTTGCAATGACCTTTGCTACAGGAGTCTCCAAGAACAAGTGACATCTATAGTAGGGTGACCAGACATCCTTGGTTTCAGGAGACAGTGCCCGGATTAAGGACACTGTCCCCGGACCAAATCTGTCCCCAGTTTTGTCCCCTGATTGGATTTGAACAGGGACTGAAGGAAGCTGGTATTTAGCTTAGACATCACCATTTTGTATCAATTAGCTTAAGCTCTGCCATTTCATAAAAGTATCCATTTTAGTGAAGAAAGATTAAGTTTTGTTTCTGTCTACTTGTGTTACAAGCTGATTGGTTCTTATATGCCTATGCATATAAGCTGCTACACGGATAATAAAGCCAGATCACTTTTGAGAAACAAGCATGTGTGCGTCTCTGTGTTTCTTAAGAGTATCTCCAGATATCTGTAGGATCGAGAGGTGGTCTACCTGAGAGTCGGGGTCCTATAGAATTCCGGAAATTCCTTTCAATTGGAGGCTCATCCGGGATTAGGCAATCATACTCGGTAAGTAAGATTTTCTGTCTCCTTTTCTTGCTGTAGGCTCTGATAAAGTCTTAGTCCCATTTAATTGTATTGTCTAGAAAGGAATTACATAGACCCAAATTGTGTGTCCGTCTTTGGTAGACATGGACAGAATCCTTTGGTAGGATTCAGATGATTTGTCTTTGGTAGACGAGAAACAGCCCATCTTTGGTAGACGTGGGCTAAGTCCATTGGTAGGACTAAAAGAAATACAGTACTGTGAATTTCTGTGGTAGAAAGATATTGAATCTCAGAGCCAATTACTTTCTTTGCTTCTCTTCACTATCGCATAGAAGTATAAGATAATTTGTTGTGTGGTAGAGGACTTGTCACATACCTGGTGGACGAGTCTGACTTATGCAGTGGGTAACCTCCCTTACTACCCTGACTCGGGAACCCCTGGTAGAGTAGACAGGTGGCTCGGGAGTGCAGGATGGCATGAGGGTCGGACTGGGTCACTGGTGTTGGTAGAAGTCCGTTGGTGCACTCGTGCACGAGAAGCGTGGTCATACAGGCCGGGTTATGAAGCGGGCTGGCGGTGCAGTACAGGAGGAGCAGGCAGAAGGATGGTCGGGTACAGGCAGGGTCGTCAACAGGCAGGCAGTAGAAGTACAGGAGGGCTAGGCAGGAGAGTAGTCATAGGCAATCCAGAGGTCGGTGCAGGCAGAAATCAGCAGAGTCAGGCAGGCCGGGTCGCAGGAACAGAGAATCAAAGTACAAGTCACTCAGGAACACACACCAAACGCTGTAGATCAGACAGCACTTGCTACAGGGTGCATTCTGATCAGATAGAGCCGTCTCCGGCGCACAAGCTTTAAAAAGCACAAGAAAGTGCCAACAGTCTTTTTAGGCACATGTCTTCTTCTAACATTGCCCCCCCAAGGGGCAGCCTCCGGCTGCCCAGCCGAGCCTTCAGATCCGGATGGGACCTCCAAAATGACTGGATAAGTTCACTGGCATGGATGTGCCTTTCAGGTTCCCAGGAGCTTTCCTCTGGTCCATACGCCCTCCATTTGACCAGGTACTGAATCAAACCTCCTCTTCTTCTGCAGTCAAAGATGGCCTCAACTTCGTACTCCTCCTCTCCATCCACAAGAACCGGTTCAGGCGGAGCCGTGTTCCTACCTGGAAACAGATCCCTTGTTACAGGTTTGAGCAGGGTAACATGGAATACAGGGTGTACTCGAAGTGAGGAGGGTAGATCCAGCTGATAGGCCACGCTGTTGATTCTCCTCTTGACTGGAAAAGGCCCCATGAATCTAGGTCCCAGTTTACGTGAGGGGCACGAAAGTTTTAGGTTCCTGGTAGAAAGCCAAACCTGGTCACCAGGTTTCAAGTCCAGCTCCCCCCGCCTCCTTCTATCGAAAGTCCGTTTGTTATACTCCTGCATCTGGGACAAGGTTTCCTGAAGGAGCTTGTTATTCCTTTTGAAAAAGTTGGTGATGCTTTGCCCAGCCAGCACGGCACTTTCAGGTACCACGTTGGGAAGGAAGGAGGGGTGGTAGCAGAGATTTGCCCAGAATGGTGACTGGTTGGTGGCCGAATGAACTGAGTTGTTATAGGCGAACTCAGCTAACGGCAGTAGAGAGACCCAATCGTCCTGAGCAAATAGTAGCAGCGCAGATACTGCTCCAGGGTCTGGTTTGTTCTCTCCGTCTGGCCGTTGGTTTGAGGGTGGTAAGCGAAAGAGAAGGCTAATTCAATTCCTAAGGTTGAGCACAGTGCCTTCCAGACCCTGGACATAAACTGTACTCCTCAATCGGACACAATGTTGGTTGGTAGGCCATGGAGGCGGACAATTTCTTTAACAAAAGTCTCTGCCGTCTGGACTGCCGAGGGTGTGCCTTTCATGGGGATAAAATGTGCCATCTTTGTGAGACGATCGACTACTACGAAGATGGTTGTGAATCCCTCAGAAGGGGGTAATTCCACTATAAAATCCATGGAGAGTTGCGACCATGGGCGTTCAGGGATAGCAAGTGGATTCAGAAGCCCCCAAGCTTTGGTTCTGTCAACTTTGCTGCGAGCACAGGTGGGGCAGGCTTTCATGTATTCACGGCAATCCTTATCAGCTGATGGCCACCAGAACGACCTGGAGAGCAGGTCTGCAGTCTTGCGACCTCCAAAATGTCCCGCCAGTTTGCGGTCATGACATAACTCCAGAACTGCCAGATTCTGCTCCTCAGGGACAAAAATCTTCATCCCGAACCACCACAGCCCATCTTGAAGGGTCATCCTGGGATCCGGTGAGGTAGGGGACCCGGCTGCCGATCGCCTGATCTGGGATAAGAGGTCCTCTTGGATCAAAAGGAAATTGCATGCTAGGATGATAGTATCAGGAGGAGAGGGGTCCCCTGGTTCCAGGGACATCCAGGACAGGGCATCCAGCTCCATGTTTTTAGACCCAGACTTGTAGGTGATATGTAGCTGGAAGCGGGAGAAGAAAAGAGCCCATCTGGCCTGATGAGGCTTAAGTCTCTTGGCAGTGCGTAAGTACTTAAAGTTTTTGTGATCAGTAAAAACGAGGACTGGGTGCACGGCTCCTTCCAGCAGATACCGCCATTCCTGAAGAGCAGATTTGATGGCAAGAAGCTCTCTATCCCCCACATCATAGTTGCACTCCGGGGGTGTCAATTTCCGGGAGTAAAAGGCAATTGGGTGCAGTGAGGCTTATGGTCCTTGTCTTTGGGAGAGGACTGCTCCGACTGCCATCTCGGAGACATCCACCTCCAGTATGTAAGGCAGAGCAGGGTCAGTGTGTTTCAGGATCAGAGCGTAGGTGAAGTGGTCCTTGAGTCGTTGAAAGGCTGCTTGTGCTTCCGGGGTCCAGTGAAAGCGGGATGTCTGCTTTGTCAGTTGGATGATGGGTGTGATTACAGCCGAAAACCCCTTGACGAGCTTCCGATAGAAGTTGGCAAAACCGACAAAATGCTGCACCACCTTTTTGTCGGTAGGTGCAGGCCAATTTACAATGGCGGAGACCTTCTGGGGGTGCATTGTAATGCCTGAGACTGAGAGTATAAAGCCCAGGAAGGAGATGCTGGTACACTCGAACGGGCACTTCTCAGCTTTAGCGTAGAGGCCGTGCTGACGAAGGCGGCTTAGCACCTTCTTGACATGGGTTCGGTGCTCCTCCAGGGAAGGGGAGAAGATGAGAATGTCATCTAGATACACCACCACAAACAGGTCAAGGAAGTCCCGGAAGATATCATTAATGAGATGCTGAAATGTGGCTGGTGCATTGCAGAGTCCAAACGGCATGACCAGATGTTCATAATGGCTGAAGCCATTTTCCATTCATCCCCTTCCCTGATCCGAATGAGGTTGTAGGCCCCACGGAGGTCCAATTTGGAAAAAACGGTGGCAGACCGCAAATAGAAAACCATGATCTACATGGATGGGACTTTGAACGAGGTCTGAATCCCGTAAGGAACAGTACCTCCATCCCTGTTTACCTATTAAAAGGAGAAGAGATTGGGACTTTGAATGAGGCTGGACGGCAAAAATTGCATTGAAACAAAGATCACTTTTATTTGGATCAGAATACAGCATTAAAGCAATACATGTCATACAATATTGCACATAGATAATTTAGACAAGTTGAGATAATTGTTGAATAATTGCAATAGACAGTAGATGCAATGTGATCATCACTTGGAGGGCTCTACGCGTTTCATGACCTGTGTCACTCGTCAGGAGCCAAAAAGACATGCATCAAAATATATCTGTAGAAGCAAAAAATTGTATAAGTATAAAACGGTGGCAGACCCAAGCCACTGGAACAACTCCGGAACTAGCGGGAGAGGGTATCGGTTCTTCACCGTGATTTTATTGAGGTCTCTATTATCGATGCAGGGTCTCAGGGACTTGTCCTTTTTTTCCACAAAGAAAATCCCGGCCCCGGAAGGGGACGTAGAGGGCCGGATGAATCCCTTGGCTAGATTCTTGTCCAGATAGGACTTAAGCACTGCTAGTTCCTTCTCCGAAAGTGGGTAAATTCTGCCGAATGGTCCTCCATGCCAGGAAGCAACTCAATGGGGCAGTCGTAGGGATGGTGTAGCAGCAAGACATCTGCCCCTTTCTTGCTGAACACATCAAGAAAGTCATGGTATGCAGCAGGGATAGCAAAGCGGACTTCTGAGTCCAGGCAGGATGCGGCTAGGAGGGACGCAGCAGGAGGTGGGAAGCAGTGGTGCTGGCAGTAGGTCGAGTTGAACTGTACGCTGCCAGTGACCCAGTTGATGTGAGGGCAGTGTGCTCAAAGCCAGGGTAATCCAAGGATGACTGGGGACAGTGGGGATGCTATGGCGTCGAAGAGCAGGAGTTCAGAATGACCCTCACATGTTCGGGTCAAGAGGGGGAAGGTCTCGTGAATCACCGACCCAGATTTGATGGGCGACCCGTGTGCCAGACGAAGAATCAACGGGCGCGCCTTAGGCCTGAGGGGTATCTGATGTAAGGCTGCAAAATTCAGGTCCATGAAACAGCCGCAGGCTCCAGGGTCTATAATGGCTGAGACAGAGACATTCCCCCTGGGCAGTTGCAGGACCAAGGCGAGGACTGCATGTGTCTTGGGCTCCGGTATGCACAGTATCCCACCTTGGTTGCACGAAGGGGTAGTGCCTGACTTGATGGGGCAGGTCCGCACTGAAGGTTCTAAGCCTCCGCAATACAGACACAAACCATTGGATAGTCATCTCTGTCGATCTTCAGGAGGAAGGGTTGGGCGTTGTGGCCCACCCAGCCGGGGTTCAGGAGGGTGCTGGGGTGAAGGTGAGCTGAGGAAGCCCCCGAACTTGATCCTCCAGCCGGAGGTACCCAGCATGCAGGTCTCTCACCGTTTGGGCAAGACTGGACACATGCTCACACTCCTTCGTAAGGGAGGGCCCCTGCGCAGACTCGGTCATGGCTGTCTGATACTGTCACGTACCTGGTGGACGAGTCTGACTTATGCAGTGGGTAACCTCCCTTACTACCCTGACTCGGGAACCCCTGGTAGAGTAGACAGGTGGTTCGGGAGTGCAGGATGGCATGAGGGTCGGACTGGGTCACTGGTGTTGGTAGAAGTCCGTTGGTGCACTTGTGCATGAGAAGCGTGGTTGTACAGGCCGGGTCGTGAAGCGGACCTGGCGGTGCAGTACAGGAGGAGCAGGCAGAAGGATGGTCAGGTACAGGCAGGGTCGTCAACAGGCAGGCAGCAGAAGTACAGGAGGGCTAGGCAGGAGAGTGGTCATAGGCAATCCAGAGGTCAGTGCAGGCAGAAATCAGCAAAGTCAGGCAGCCCGGGTCACAGGAACATAGAATCAAAGTACAGGTCACTCAGGAACACACACCAAACGCTGTAGATCAGACAGCACTTGTTACAGGGTGCACTTTGATCAAATAGAGCCATCTTGAGCCGTTTCCGGAGCGTGTGCACGCACGGAAGAGCACACGCACAAGCGCTAAAAAGCACAAGAAAGTGCCAACAGTCTTTTTAGGCACCTATCTTCTTCTAACAGGACTACAAGGTAAGTTAGTCTAAAATCACTTTAATAATATGGGTAAAGGTCAAAGTAAAGATGTTATGCCAAATGTGGGTAAAACATGTAAAGATTATGTGGCCCGAGTATGTGGAACAGATCATCTCGTAGACCCATGGGTGAATGATCTATTTCAATGGACTCAACTAATGGGGAGTGTGGACCCCTTTCCTATAAGTGGGGATAATGACAAATTTCACATGGACATGGTCAAGGGACTCTGCCTAGGGGACAAACAAGCTTTTCCCTGGTTTGGAGGAGATCCAAGTTGGGATAAAAATTATATGAGAAAGGGCGCTGATAACTGGCTAACATATGCCCCTGATTGGTATAAAAGGACCAAAAAGGGGGATAGGAAGCCTAAAAAGGACCCTAGAGATGATAGTGCACAAAAAGCACATGAATGCGAGTCTGAAATAGAGAGACCCAGCCACCTTCATGACCCTTGGCCATGTAAACCTCCCCCTTATAAACATGTCAAAGTCTATCCGTCTTTTACTAAGGATGAGATGGACGCGATTGCCTTCACAGTCAGCCCCTTCAGAGGATGAATCTTCTTCCTCTGGGGGAGAGATAGAGGAGACAGAGGAATGGACGGTATCCCCCATCCAGTGTTGCCAACCGTCCGTAAATTTACGGACAGCCAGTAAAAACAGGGCAATTTTTTGGGTGTCAGTAAAAGTCCGTAGCAGCCGAAAAGTGCCAGTAAAAATGGTGGCCATCGGCTCCGGTCAGAGCTGTGCATGTGCAATTACGGAAATTCCTGAGCGGTGAGTGAGAAGATCCCATCCTGACCCTGAGACGAGTTGGACGACCACTCCCTCCTGCTGCCAAGTAGCGCCTCTGCCCAGCCCATCCGCCCTCAAATGAGGTTACTGTATTTTCCCGCCACACCACCGCCAGCCACCACCTGACCAGAGCAGACACTCTGGATAGATGGATCCTCCTGATTCCTGCCTGCCTCCCTGCTCTGGCTGACCCTGCAGCCCTCCTGGTGACAGTGGTGAGTGCAGTAGCTTCCTCTTCAAGCCAGCCAAAAAGAGTCGGGGCAGTGGGTGTGTGACTGCTTGACACCCACACTGTCTCTGCTAACTCTGACAGACAGCTGCGAGCCAGGCTGCAGTAGTCTCTCTCTCTTAGTGTGCGCTGTATGAGTGCAGTGTGCGCTGTATGAGTGGCAGGAGGTAATGGAAGGATGGTGTAATGGAAACAGGAGGTGATGGGGATGGCGTGATGGAGATGGAGGGATGGTGACAGGAAGTGATGGGGGGGGCATTGTGTGATGGGGACTGGAGGGATGGGGGGGGGGGGGAATGGTGTGGTGGAGATGATGGGTGATGGAGGGATGGAGACTGGAGGGATAAAAACAGTAGGTGATGGAGACAGGAGGTCTTTAGAAATGGGGACCTAAATCCTGGTGATCCTAGTGGCTACCAGGGATTTCACCTCACTGTCTGTGGTGGTTATGGAGCAGAAATTAAGGGGAAATCTCTACAATTTGACATAGGTGACAAAACTGATAGACTAAATAATCTTCCCTTATTATATTGAAAATAACAGAAATATGTTTTTTTTTACCTTGCTATCTACCTTAAATCACATTGTTATTTGCACAGTGTACTTGCTTATAGCCTAAATACTGAAATTTGAACTGAAAACTGTAATTTTGTAACTTTTGTAAAATGCCAGTAAAAACTTGGCTGTGCCAGTAAATTTTGTGTGTCATGTCAGTAAATTTCAATCTGGTAGGTTGGCAACACTGCCCCCATCTCAATCCAAAAAACCCCAGCCTCCACATACAATCTTAGGTCCCAAAAGGAGGGAGGATGGGAAGTTCTAAAGTCCAAATCTCAAAAGAAAAAGGATATAAAGAAATTAAAAAAACAAGGTGTTTTGGCCGATTTATATTCTTCCTCATATTTGTGATAAAAAAAATCGCAATCGGCGTTCATTGATTGGTTTGCGCAAAAGTGGTCGCGTTTACGGATGATGAGAATTCATTTTTGGGGTTTTTATTTATTTATTTTTTTTTTACTAGTAATGGCGGCGATCTGCGATTTTTAGCGGTACTGCGATATTTCAGCGGACATGTCGGACCATTTTGACACTTTTTTGGGACCATTGGCATTTATACAGCGATCAGTGCTATAAAAATGCACTGATTACTGTGTAAATACCATTGGCAGTGAAGGGGTTAGCCTGCAGGGGGCGCTCTAAGGGTTAACAGTGTTCCCTGGGCGTGTTCTAAATGTGTGGGGACTGCCCTAGCTGGGGAAGGGAAGTGGTCACAGCCTCCGTATACAGGAAGGCTGTGATCACAGCCCTTCCCCCTTCACAGAACGGAGGTCCGTGTTTACATACACGGACCTCCGTTCCTTCGCTCCGGGGGGGCCATCGCGGGTAGCCGGCGGCAATCGAAGCCGCCGCACCCGCTCCCTGGCCCTCCCCGAACACAGTGAGCGTGCGGGCGCGCCTCCGGCGGCGCGCGCGCGCTCACTAGGCTCGGTCTCGCGGCCGCCGTCGTATGACGGCGATTTGCGCTCACCAGCCACCTTGTCGCTGTCAGATGCCGATCGGCGGTCGGCAAGGGGTTAAGTTGCCCGGAAGGTGGTATCCCAGCATTTCCACTTGTCTCTCACTCATATTGGGAACAACCCCTCATGTCTATCCTTGTCTGTGGGAGATTGATTCCATTTCTCCTCGATTCAGGCGCGACTTGCAGTACTTTATGTGAGGACTAATATAGAGGAGAGACAATGAATGCTGAACCTTCCATGGGAATAAATGGGATACTCACCAAAACCCTAAAAACACCTCCATTACCCATAATGGACCCAACCACAAATAGGGTGTTGACACAACATTCATTTAGAATCATCTCAAATTGCCCAGTAAATCTCTTAGGAAGAGATCTCATGGGAATACTTGGTATGGAGTTTAAAGTAAACAAGTATGGTGGAGTTTCCGTACAGTCATACAAACTGCCCATCATACCCATTTGTCTCTTCTCAACAGAAACTGGCAAAAACATGCCACCAGAAAATGCACTGACTGAGGCGGAACAAAAGGTGTGGCCAGAAGACCACCTAGATGTTGGCCTGATCCCTTGTACACCATACAAGGCCACACTTAAACCATGGGCAGGCCCAGTATACCACAAACAATACCCCCTCTCAAAGGAGAAGGAGGAAGGGATCGCACCAATGGTGGAGCTGTTCCTAGAACTAGGAATCTTGAAAGAAATCATTTCTCCCTACAACACACCCATTAACCCCATTAAGAAGCTGGATGGCTCTTACAGATTAGTACAAGATCTCAGGGCCATAAATGACCTAGTAGTTCCCATCACTCCAATAGTGCCTGATGTGCCATCACTCTTATCATCCATTCCATTCAATGCAGAATGTTTTACAGTCAATGATTTAACAAATGCATTTTTTTGGCCCCAGTGGACCCAGAGACATGGCCTATCTTTCCCTTCTGTCATAAAAAACACCAACTAACCTGGTGTAGAATGCCTCAGGGCTTTGTAGACTCCCCTGTAGTCTACTCCATTGTCCTCCAAGCCACTCTGAGGTCTTGGACACTCAGCCATGGTTCCATCCTACTACAGTACGTGGATGATCTCCTCCTCTGTAGTTCAGATCAGGCAGCCAGCCAGGAGGACAGTGTGTCTGCTGCTTATTTATATGTTTTTTGGATGTGCAGTATTAATTCTATCTCTACCTCTATTGCCATTTGGGTACAACCCAACAAAAATGTAGATTGGATAAACTACATATATTATAATCAACAGAGGTTTGTTAATTATACTAGAGATACCTTAGAGCAGCTTTTCTCAACCTTTGCAACACAGAGGAACCCTTGAAATAATTCTCTGGTCTCAGGGAACCTCTGCCAAAAATTTAAAAATCTACAACTCATGATACATTAGTGTGATGGTCAATGGGAAGAATGCTCCTTACACTTGTGGTCATTGGGAAAGATTACCCCTTTATAGATAGCTAAAAAGATCAATGGTGTCATTGGGAAATTATCTGAGAGGTAGAAATTGACCATTGCTCAAGGAACCCCTAGCAACCTCTGGAGGAACCCTAGGGTTCCACAGAACCCTGGTTGAGAAACCCTGCCTTAGAGGGTGTCTCTACACAGCTTGATGCTACATCTCTCACTGCTTGGCAAAACTGCATTGCCCTGGATATGTTATTAGCTGTGAAAGGAGGAGTATGTAAAATGTTTGGTTCCTTCTGTTGTACTTTTATCCCCAATAATACTGCCCCTGATGGAAGTATTACAAGAGCCCTCCAATGCCTTCAAATGTTATCCGAAAAACTAGCTGAAACTAGCTGGAATAGAAAATCCATTAGCTGGATTGTTTGAATCATGGTTTAGTAAATGGGGAACCCTGATGAAAACTATGTTAATTTCTATAGTGATGGCTGCCGCAGTATTAACTCTGTGTGGTTGTTGTTATATCCCCTGTATCCGAGGCCTGGTACAGAAACTTATTGACGCTGCCATTACTAAAACTATGTGGCATCAGTCCTTTGACAAGAGATATACCAAGGGCCCTAAATACCAACCAGTAACCAGGGTGTGAGGTCATGTGCGTGACCTAAGAGGGGATTGAAGGAAACTGGTATTTAGCTTAGGCATCGCCATTTTGTATCAATTAGCTTAAGCTCTTCCATTTCATAAAAGTATCCATTTTAGTGAAGAAAGATTAAGTTTTGTTTCTGTCTCTCTGCAATGTTTAACTGCCTATTCTGTAGAAGCTCAAACCACAGAACTGTGGTTTGGCGCATCCTGTCTCTACACGTCCTGTCACACCAAGAACAGGAGTTGTGGTTAAGCACAACTTGTGACATCTGCTGAAACCTAAAGATAATGTAGAAACAGAAGGTTTTGGGACTTTCCATCATGCTTAGAGTTCATGTTATACGTGTGTTACACTGTTATTGGTCCTTATTAGTGTTGAGCGAACCCGGACTGTAACGTTCGGGTTCGTACCAAACTTTTGGGTGTCCGGGAACCGGACCCGAACACGGACATTTCAAAAAACGTTCGGGTTCTGGGTTCTGGTAGTTGATCACGCATGTTGAATAGCTGCAGGACAGCCAATCAACAAGCGTTTCACTGGTTTGCCCTTAGAAGCCATCACAGCCATGCCTACTAATGGCATGGCTGTGATTGGCCAGTGCATCATGTGATCCAGCCTCTTTATAAGCTAGAGTCACTTGATGCTGCAGGCACATGCTCTCTGAGACTCTGACTAGTATAGGGAGAGGAAGCTGCCAGCGTTTTTGTGAGGGACAGATTGCAGACATTTTAACATCTGATCCTGCATCCTGAGATTACTACTACTGTTGCTCTGAGGGATAGTTTGCAGAAATTTGAGATTTCACATACTGCTGCTTTGAGTGACAGATTGCAGATCAAACCCTGCATTACACAACGATCTGACTGCACTAGGTAGAGGCTTCTGCTTAGAGGGACAGATTATTGTTCAAAAATCATCTCCTAGTTCTAAAGGGAGAGGTTCTAGCTGTTGCTGTAAGTGACACATTATTGTTCAAAAATCATCTAGTTCTAAAGGGAGAGGTTCTAGCTGTTGCTGTAAGTGATGCATTATTGTTCAAAAATCATCTCCTAGTTCTAAAGGGAGAGCTTCCAGCTGTTGGTGTGAGCGGTGCATTTCTTGCACCAAAATAAAGTCTGTCTACGTTGGTGTTTTAAAAAAAAATGTACCAATTAATTGGTAATAAATACTTACATAGGGCTACATAGTACATTTGCGGGCACAATGAGGAGAGCAAATAAGAGACGTGGTCATGATGGTGCTGCTGGTGATGCTGGTGTTGGTGGTGTTGGTGAGCCTCCTGTTCGAAGGAGAGGACGTGGTCGAGGTGTGCCAGCTACACGCACAAGGGAAACACCTTCCTCAGGTAGCCAACAGAACCTTCACCAGTATATGGTAGGCCCTAATGCCCCTCAACGATTGGTGAGGCCAGAACAAGTACAGGCGATAGTAGATTGGGTGGCTGACAATGCCTCCAGTTCCTGCACATTGTCTCCCTCCTGGTCCCTTGATGAAAGCTCAGAGTTGGCACCTGAACTCCATGGCCATCTGTCTTTCACCTCAGCCCCTTGAAAATTAGCCAAGCAGTCTGAGCCCCAAGTCCTGCAAGAGACTCTTATGCTTTTGGTGACTCTCCTGGTGTGCTTTCCATGGGCCATCCACATAGCGCTGCCCCAGAAGTGGAGGACATTGAGTGCACCGATGCCCAACCACTTCTGTTGCAGGATGAGGACATGGAAACACCAGCGCAGCACGTCTCTGATGATGACGAAACACAGGTGCCAACTGCTGCAGCTTGCCTCAGTGTGCAGACTGACAAGAAGGGCAGTGGTGAAGGGTGGGTGGAAGATGATGTGGAGGATGATGAGGTCCTAGACCCCACATGGAATGAGGGTCATGTGAGTGACGTAAGCAGTTTGGAGGAAGAGGTGGTGGTCGCACAGAGGCACCAGCACAGCAAAAGAGGAAGCAGGTTGCAAAAGCGGAGCGAGCGTCCCCTAGACAGTATGCCTGCTACTACCCACTGCACCCAGGGACCTAGCACACCAAAGGCAGCTCAAAGGCGTTCCCCCGCGTGGCAGTTCTTCAGACAATGTGCTGACGACAAGACACAAGTGGTTTGCAAGCTGTGCAATGATAGCCTAAGCCGGGGCATAAATGTTCTCAACCTGAGCACAACCCCCATGACCAGGCATCTAAATTCAATGCACAAGCTGCATTGGAATAATTACCTCAAAATCCAAGAAATGTCTCGGCCTCCTCCTGCTTCCTCTTCTGCTGCTGCCTCAGCCTTTTTCTCCACCTCTACAGTGACAGTGTCACCTGCCACCCAGCAAACAGATGATATGACAGCAACGCCACCATGTCCGCCACCGTCCCCAAGCATTTCCACATGGTCCCATGGAAGCTTACAGCTGTCCATCTTCCAAACACTGGAGAGAAAGAGGAAGTACCCCCCTACCCACCCGCGATCCCTGGCCCTGAATGCCAGCATTTCAAAATTCCTGGCCTTTGAAATGCTGTCATTCCGTCTGGTGGACACGGACAGTTTCAAAAACCTGATGGCGGTGGCTGTCCCACAGTACATGGTTCCCAGCCGCCACTACTTTT
>BLSH010124173.1:1282080-1292491 GCA_018402905.1 Glandirana rugosa
TACGACGTAAACACAGACGATTATTAAAATAACATAAAACTCGTTTTATATCGAAATTATAAAAGACCCCCCCCCCCCCGGGACAGTCTATCAGACATGCCCCAGGGCGTTGAAAACATTCGTCGGTACATGTATCCCATACGTATAATTCATTAAAGTACGTATACAAGGTTACACTGATTCTTAATCTGTGCACGTTTTTACTTAAAGTTAAGCTTTTTAGGTAAAATTAACTTTTTAATTAAACCTAAACTTTACCTTTATATAACGTTTTTTATGTCATTCCATATGTTCACTTTTGTCTACTAAGGATGCATCCGACGCAATATCTTTTCTTATTTTATCTTATCTTTTATTACCTTATCTTATATTTTATATTATCTTTTCTTATCTTATCCTGTATTTGCGGGACCCCGTACAGACTATCTGACAGGGCCCCCCCCCCCCCAGAAAATATTAAAGCTATATTTTGCTCAAAATACAATAAAATTATTAGCAGACACAAATGCAGCATAACTCACAGAATTCCTGCTAAATCAAAAATATAAAACTGAATTATTAAATAAAAATGAAGATGAAATAAAAGGAATATACAGGCTGGGTATTTCCTCTGTCAGACAGACAGAGGGAGAGCTACAAAGTTACATACAGAGATACTGTAACAAACTCAGGAGCAAAGCCCACACAGGGAGGGGGATTAGTGAGAAGCAACAATTACAGAACTGTCTATTTCTCAGCAGATAAAAGCTGGCAGCTGGGAGAGGGGGAGAGACCAGGTTTCAGCTGCTTTAGGAAGAGAGATACAATTGCCGTCATTCACTATTCCCCCTCCCTGTGTGGACCCCTTGTGTGCTCAGGCCCCCTACAAGAGGACCGGTGGCCCCCCTATCAGCGGCCCTGCCTATGTATGTTGTGGGCTGTCAACCTGCAACACATTAGAAAAGGGGCTTGTGTTTCATACCAAGTTGTTATGCTTCCTGCAGCAAAGGGTACATAAAGAGTTCAATTAGATGTTTCATCATTAGGTTTATGAAGCTTTTTGTATTATGCAAAACAGTAGCTGCCATAGAGTAATGATGTACGGTCTAAAGGGAACTGTAACATTCCAGTTATGCCTCTTCAGTGAAGTGGGCTCAGTGTAATTAACGGCCAATACCTGCCATTTTAATATGAGCGCCAAAAACAATACATCTTATTCACAGATCACTCATCATTGAGTGGTCAAAAAAAACCCCCAAAAAAACAAAAAAACTTTGCTAAACAACATAATAACTCAGATGAAATGAATCTTTATTTTCTTATATAATAAGGTTCTGGTGCATCCATGCTAAGTAAGGCATATGTGTAATTTTTTCAGGTATTTATTACCTATCACAAAGATCACAATATTCAAGTTCTTTTCTCTCCAGAAGAACAGAACGATATACTTGCTCAAAGATAGCACTTTTCCTTGGTCACACGCTTTTTTGGGCCTGATTATGCACACAAATCAAGTAGAAGGTGTGATGATAATGAGGTCAGATGAAGCCACAACTGAGTGGGAAGAATGGGGAAGTCATATTGAACACAGTACAACCCTCATTTCTCTAAAATAAAAAGTCAGTACAAAACAGATTTAAATCTCATGCCAGGCATTCATGGTATTTACATTTTACAAAAGAAAACATTCCAGTTTACAGTACAAATGAGAGAAAACCCATCCAAAATTAGATGCCAGGCAAGGAGTCATAAAACTTCTAGCAGTATTAAAAAAGTACATGGTAGAATCTTAAAAGCCTCTAATGCAACCTTGTCATAATCAACCTGTCATAAAACCGGTCTAGTGATGAAATACACATCTGTGAATGGGATTTTGGCCTGTGATCAAGCTACCACAACCAATTAACTTCCGTAATTCTGGCTATGGTGGAATTATATTCACAAACCATGGTTACACTAATGAATAAAAATAATTAATTAGACACCAAACATAACTATGTTACGAGGAGAAGAAGGTTAAAAAAGGAATATGGCCCGAAGCTTTTTTGGCTATACTTGTCTTGTGGGTCACAGGAGCGCACTTACTTTTGCCCTCCTGTGGCCCAGAGTCAGCTAATAGTGGGCCATTGCCCACAATCAGCTAACATGGCAGAGCCACTGCTGACATGGCAGAGCTTTGGAAGTATTTGTAGCTGCTGACATTTAATTTTTTTCACCCAGGCTGGACCTCCTCTTTAAGGGCATGTCTGATGAACTTCACAAAACACTAAAGCCTCGTACACACAATGCGACGGTCGTACGACTGAACAGGCGAAATCGTATGTTTGCTCATGTATTTCGCGTACTGACGTGCACTAAGCGATCGTACAACCAAGCCGAACGTAGTGACGTGTTACGAACGTATAAAGAGAAAGTTCAGGTGCATGTAATTTGTGAATTAGGAACGAACGGACACTTCCGAGCGTTCCTGACTTCAGAGCATGCGTGTTTTGCACAGTACAACTTGTTGGACCAACTTCTCTGTACACACGATACAACGGTCGTACGTACCAAGTTTTCTAGGTTGCTCATACAACTCCTGTTGTATGTCCGTCGTACGTTGGCTGTTCTAATCGCGTGTACTAACGGTCGGATTATCGTGCAGCAAGCGGTCATACGACCATTTTCATACGACCGTCGCACAGCGTGTACGAGGCTTTAGACAATCCTTCAGCATACCAGTTTAAACTCTTTGATTACGTTAACTTCCTTTTTACCAAAAAAGGTGACTGCTTTGGCAGCTCTTACTGCTGCAAAACTATGAAGGATTGCTAAGAGTTATTCATGAGAGGCGATGACTCCGCTACATCAGATTGGATTTACTGTGCAGCAGACTGGACCCTGCATGAAACAAAAGACCAGGCAAAATTGATTAAAGAGGAAGTAAACCCTGATGGGGTTTACTTCCTCTATGTTACCCTGCAATGTAAAAGCATAATGGGCTAGAATGCATCGCTCATTAGCCCATTATGGGCCACATAGGAAGCCAGCGATGGAAACTAGAAGAATGAGCCGGCACTCACTGGAAATCTTGAGAATTATCTTTTATTCCATCGTTCCATATATGACACGGTTACAGGTAAGAAACTGATGCGTTTTGGCGACAGAAGAGCGCCTTGATCACAGCCTACATTACATTAAAAAGGAGAACCATATATATACACACTTATCAAATGTTTCTAAAGATCACATATTCAGCCCAGGTTTCTTCAATATACATAATCAGCTCTATTCTAGATAACCTGGGGATGGAGTGCATCTATTGAATCATGACTTCTTCCCATATCTGAAACATATTATAGTGTAATTAGATTTTATAATCGTAGTTAATCACGTAGGATGCTAATTACATTACATCATTTCTCATAAAAATACAAACCATAAAATTTGTTCATGTAGTGTGTTCTAATTATTACAAGATTATTACCAATGTATCATTGAACATCTAAAACTCATGGAGGACCCGCAGAGAGCAGACATACATTTATATAATCTAAGGATTTGAGAGGAGAACTAAGCCATTAGTGCAGTAAAGTGGTGATACAGCGCCCGGAGAGAGTAACATGTGCTCCATGGCCTGTGGCATAGAGGACCCACAGAGAGAAGCATACATTTACATGACCCAGGGATTTGCAAGGAGAATTAAGCCTTTAAACTGCCTTATAATGCAGTAAAGTGGTTATACAGCACGCGGAGAGACTATCATGTGCTCTCTGGCATATGGTATAGAGGACCCCCAGAGCAGGCATATATTTTCATGACCCAGGGATTTTAACGGAGAACCAAGCCACCAGACTGCCCTATATTGCGGTAAAGTGGTTATACAGCGCCCAGAAAGACGATCATGTGCTTTATGGCATATAACAGAGGACCTGCAGACAGCAGGCATGCTTTCATATAACCCAGGAATTTTAAAGGAAACTTATACCATTTAACTGACTTATAGTGCAGTGAAGTGGTTATACAGCATCCGGAAAGACCAACATATGCTCCATGGTCTATGGCATAGAAGACCCGCAGACAGAAGGCATACTTCTGCATGACCCTGGGATTTGTAAGGAGAACTAAGCCTTTAGATTGTCCTATAGTGAAGTAAAATGGTTATACACTGCCCAAAAAGATGTGCTCTATGGCAAATGGTATAAAAGACCCCCAGAACAGGCATACATTTATTTAACCCAGGGATTTGAAAAGAAAAGAAAAATTGAGCCATCAGGCCGCCTTATGATACAGTGAAGTGGTTATACAGCGTCTGGATGTCCAGCGATGTCCCCGCTCCAGGCCGTGTCCATCATCTTCCACCTCTTCCTTCTGGGGCCGCGATCTCCAGCACTGTGATTGGCCGGAGTCGCGCAATGTCAATCCCGTGCGTGCACGCGGGAGCAGCCAGTCATGGCACTATAACAGTGGAGGAACAGCACGGAGGCAGTTTCTTCACTGCGCATGTGTCCGATGACGTGGGCACATTGCAGTACACTGTATGTCTCCTAAACCGTGCATATTAAGGAGATATGCAGGGAACCTACAGGTAAACCTTATTATAGTCTTACCTGTAGGTTAAAGTGGTTGTCACGGGTTGACAACCACTTTAAGTATTTTTTATTATAAATCCAGCTTATTTTGTTGTTGCCAACTGTATGTTTTGTAATATCTTTTCTGTAAATATTTTCTTGCACCAATATTTTAATTAAAATTATATTTTAAAACTGTAAAGCTAAATCTCTAAAAGCTCTAACCAGAAATGAAAGAACCTAATGCCTTTTTGAAGAAAGCTACTATATTTTAAACTCTATTAC
Source organism: Glandirana rugosa (assembly GCA_018402905.1). Taxonomy (NCBI): domain Eukaryota; kingdom Metazoa; phylum Chordata; class Amphibia; order Anura; family Ranidae; genus Glandirana; species Glandirana rugosa. Next base: position 1,286,895 of record BLSH010124173.1, read on the forward strand.
ATTTTTTTCTGGCCGTGGTAGCGAGTGTCAAAGATATTTCTTGAGGCTGGGTTCACACCTGTTTGGTGAGAATTCCAGCTCCGTTCTAGGTGAGAAGGAGAGGAGCCTCTGTCCAGTGGCTCCTCTCTATTCTCACAGCGCATCAGCTGACCGTGGAGGGGGGGTTCAGTGAGAAGGGGGATAGAATCCCTGTTCAATGCGGAACACATCTGCAAATTAGATGCATTCCCATTGAACAGAATGTGCCTGGAATTCGCACATGTTTTCTGTGCAATGCGGAGTACGAATGCACAGCTCATATGTGAACTGGGCACATTGAAAACAACATGTTTTCAAGTGTCCTGTGAATTGGATGCAGTGTAAATCGCATCCAATTTCGCATAGGTGTGAACGCAGCCTAAAGGTCAGAATTGCTATAGCAGATGCTGTAAATGGTGCATGTTTTGGTTAAAACACATGGTAGGAGATACAGTTGGTGAGTGTAAAGGGTAACTGTTGAGTTAACCTGCCCCAACTACTGTGCGTCGGCTCTCGATCTGTTGATGCTTAGATCATTGTCTCGTGAAATAGAAAATAACCCTTTAGGGTAGATGAGAGTCCAATATAGACCCAGATGGTACTTATATTCCCCTTTCATCTTTCTTGTCAAATTGGTTTATTGAGATCTAACGAAATACACAGGTAAGTTCATGTAGTTACAGAAAAATAACATGCTGAGTTATAATAGAAGATTTAGCTCCAAAATATAACATAGAGTTCTATACAGTGGCGGCTGATGAAATTTTAGGATGGGTGTGCCAGACCCTGCCCTTCCTTTTTCACCCCTCCTACTTCTCATAAGCCACATCCTTTATATATTCCACCCATTGTGTCAGGAGTATACAGCCCAGCATCACCAGATAGGGTATACAGCATCGCCAGATAGGGGTATACAAAGCATTACATATATGGGTATATACAGCACCACAGATAGGGGTATATACAGCATTACAGATAGGGGTATATACAGCATCACGGATGGGGGTATATACAGCACCACAGACAGGGATATACAGCACCATAGATAGGGATGTACAGCACCACAGATAGATATATACAACCACACAGATAGGGGTATACAGCAACACAGATAGGTATATGCAGCACCATATATAGAGGTATACAGCAAGCACCACAGATAGGTATATACAGTACCATAGATAGGGGTATACAGCAACACAGATAGGTATATACAGCACCATAGATAGGGGTATACAGCATCATAGATAGGTATATACAGCACCATAGGTAGGGGTATACAGCACCATAGATAGGGGTATACAGCACCATAGATAGGGGTATACAGCATCATACATAGGGGTATACAGCACCATAGATAGGGGTATACAGCACCACAGATAGGGATATACAGCACCATAGATAGGGGTATACAGCACCACAGATAGGGGTATACAGTACCACAGATATAGATATACAGCACCATAGATAGGGATATACTGCCCCCCCCCCGCTGCGGGGCTCATGGCACTGACAGAAGATCCCCCCCCCATGGTAGTCGGGACATCAAAGTCCCGCACTTACCCCATCTAGGAGCAGGCAGCGAGCGTTGCCCGATGAGCGGGGTGTGGTGTTCGGGCAGCGGTATCCGGTGAGCGGTGTCCGGCAAACGGTGACCGGCCAGTAGTTTGGCTTCGGCTGTGCATCCCCCTCCTCTGACTAGAAAGGCGTCCAATAGGATCGCCTGTCATCTCCTCCAATCAGGAAACTGGTAACACACTGGCGCTTCCTGATTGGCAGAGAGCGGTTTAGTTTTAGAAAGGCAAATGTTCATTTGCCTTTCTAAGGGCTTGTGGCGGCACGCTCTGCGCCACAAGCCACACTATATTGAAGCCTATTAGAGCCTACGGCTCTAACGAGATGCTTCAAAGACACCCCCCGCAGCGGTAATTCATGCGGCCCATGCCCCAAAGGGGCCGGCTGCATGAATAGGGGTGGTCGTGGGCGGCCATGGATAGATTCATGCTATGCATGAATTTATCAATAGCATAGATGGGGGTGGAGCCCGTGCTCCCTTAATGGACGGGCCGCCACTGGTGCTATATATAGTATAATCTAATCATAGGTCTAGTAACTCCGAAGATATTTCCCAATAATATTCAAGAAGACCAAAACCCAATGTGATCAATGAAAATATAACAAAACATCAAGCAGCCAGTTAGCAGAGATTATTGGGAATATAAACCTTAAAAGAGTACTAAGGAATTACAGTATCTCACAAAAGTGAGTACACCCCTCACATTTTTGTAAATATTTTCTTCTATCTTTTCATGTGACAACAAAGAAATGACACTTTGCTACAATGTAAAGTAGTGAATGTACAGCTTGTATAACAGTGTAAATTTGCTGTCCCCTCAAAATAAGTCAACACACAGCCATGAATATCTAAACCGCTGGCAACAAAAGTGAGTACACCCCTAAGTGAAAATGTCCAAATTGGGACCAAAGTGTCAATATTTTGTGTGGTCACCATTTTTTTCCAGCACTGCCTTAAGCCATGGGGGTCACCAGAGCTACACAGGTTGCCACTGGAGTCCTCTTCCACTCCTCCATGATAACATCACGGAGCTGGTGGATGTTAGAGCCCTTGCGCTCCTCTTGCGCTTCCATTTGAGGATGCCCCACAGATGCTCAATAGGTTTTAGGTCTGGAAACATGCTTGGCCAGTCCAACACCTTCTTAACAATGCAATGGTCATCTTGGAGGTGTGTTTGGGGTCGTTATCTTGTTGGACTACTGCCCTGCGTCCCAGTCTCAGGAGGGAGGGGATCATGCTCTGCTTCAGTATGTCACAGTAAATGCTGGCATTCATGGTTCCCTCAATGAACTGTAGCTCCCCAGTGCTGGCAGCGCTCATGCAGCCCCAGACCATGACACTCCCACCACCATGCTTGACTGTAGGCAAGGCTCACTTGTCTTTGTACTCCTCACCTGGTTGCTGCCACGCATGCTTGACACCATCTGAACCAAATAAGTTTATCTTGGTCTCATCAGACCACAGGACATGGTTCCTGTAATCCATGTCCATAGTCTGCTTGTCTTCAGCAGACTGTTTGCAAACTTTCTTGTGCATCATCTTTAGAAGAGGCTCTGGGACGACAGCCATGCAGATCAATATGATGCAGTGTGCAGCGTATGGTCTGAGCTCTGTCAGGCTGACCCCCCACCCCTTCAACCTCTGCAGCAATGCTGGCAGCACTCATATGTCTATTTCCCAAAGACAACCTCTGCATATGACGCTGAGCACGTGCACTCAACTTCTTTGGTCAACCATGGTGAGGCCTGTTCTGAGTGGAACTTGTCCTGTTAAACCGCTGTATGGTCTTGGCCACCATGCTGCGAATCAGTTTCAGGGTCTTGCCAATCTTCTTATAGCCTAGCCCATCTTTATGTAATGCAACAATTCTTTTTTTATAGATCCTCAGAGAGTTCTTTGCCATGAGGTGCCATGTTGAACTTCCAGTGACCAGTATGAAAGAGTGAGAGTGGTAACACCAAATTTAACACATCTGCTCCCTATTCTCACCTGAGATCTTGTAACACTAACGAGTCACATGACACTGGGAGGGAAAAATGGCTAACTGAGCTCAATTTGGACATTTTCCCGGGTGTACTCACTTTTGTTGCCAGCGGTTTAGACATTAATGGCTGTGTGTTGGGTTATTTTGAGGGACAGCAAATTTACAGTGTTATACAAGCTGTACACTCACTACTTTACATTTTAGCAAAGTGTAATTTCTTCAGTGTTGTCACGTGAAAAGATATAATAAAATATTTACAAAAATGTGAGGGGTGTACTCACTTTTGTGAGATACTGTAGCTTATACACAAAGCATATTGGAGCTTATGGCTGTAATGCTGTGAAACCAAAGGGTATGAATATAGATATTATATATATATATATATATATATATATATATATACAGTATCTCACAAAAGTGAGTACACCCCTCACATTTGTTTTAGGCAAGACACACTTGTCTTTGTACTCTTCACCTGGTTGCTGCCACACACGCTTGACACCGTCTGAACCAAATACGTTTATCTTGGTCTCATCAGACCACAGGGCATGGTTCCAGTAATCCATGTCCTTAGTTTGCTTGTCTTCAGCAAACTGTTTGCAGGCTTTCTTGTGGATCATCATTAGAAGAGGCTTCCTTATGGGGTGACAGCCATGCAGACTAATTTGATGCAGTGTGCAGCGTATAGTGGTCTGAGCACGGACAGGCTTGTCTTCAGCAAACTGTTTGCAGGCTTTCTTGTGCATCATCTTTAGAAGAGGCTTCCTTCTGTGGTGACGGCCATGCAGACCAATTTGATGCAGTGTGCGGCGTATAGTGGTATGAGCACTGACAGGCTGACCCCCACCCCTTCAACCTCTGCAGCAATGCTGGCAGCACTCATACTTCTATTTCCTAAAGGCGACCTCTGAATATGACACTGAGCACGTGCACTCAACTTCTTTGGTCGACCATGGTGAGGCCTGTTCTGAGTGGAACCTGTCCGGTTAAACCACTGTATGATCTTGGCCACCATGTTGCAGCTCAGTTTCAGGGTCTTAGCAATCTTCTTATAGCCTAGGCCATCTCTATGTAGAGCAGCAAATCTTTTTTTCAGAGTTCTTTTACATGAGGGGCCATGTTGAACTTCCAGTGACCAGAATGAGAGAGTGAGAGTGATAATGCAAAATTTAACACACCTGCTCCCCATTCACACCTGAGACCTAGTAACACTAACAAGTAACATGACAGCGGGAAAGGAAAATGGCTAATTGGGCCAAATTTAGACATTTTCACTTAGGGGTGTACACACTTTTCTTGCCAGTGGTTTAGACATTAATGGCCGCGTGTTATTTTGAGGGCACAGCAAATTAACACTGTTATACAAGCTTTACACTCACTACTTTACTTACTTTATATTGTAGCAAAGTGTAATTTCTTCAGTGTTGTCACATGAAAAGATATAATAAAATATTTTCAAAAATGTGAGGGGTGTAGTCGCTTTTATGAGATACTGTGTGTATATATATATATATATATATATATATATATATACAGTCCTGCTCACCATTATTGGCACCCATGAAGTTTATGTACATATTGTGGAATATCTACTGAAGGAAATGTATCAAATTAACCAACATATTACTACAGATAGCTTGTGTTTGACAAAAAAACTGTAAATGATAAATAACATTTAAAAAGATAAACATTATGAGGAAAACAGAAAAAACCATAATGCTTGCCTTGTCAGTGGTATTGGCACCCTTTGCTGCAAATCAGTATGGAAACCCAATTTGGCTCACCTGTTGCAGATCTCAAATGAGGATCACCTGTGATGAATTGCCTCCACCCATGTGACCCAAATTAGCCAATAAATGAACATTTTGGTTTTATAAAAAGCCACCTGTTATTCCCTCTTCATGTGTGACAATGGTAAAGACAAAGGAGCTGTCTGACGACACCAGAAATGCTATTATTTGCAAGCACAAGACCTCCAAAGGGTATAAGGCCATCTCCAAAGACCTTGGCATCCCTGTT
>BLSH010124173.1:1293076-1318456 GCA_018402905.1 Glandirana rugosa
CTTGCCCAGTGTAAGGAAACTTGGTTTGAGGCGAAGATCATGGGTCCTCCAGCAAGATAAAGACCCAAAGCACACCTCCAAAAGCACGCAGGAATGGTTGAAAGGGAAAAAATGTACTGTTTTAAAATGGCCAGCAATGAGTCCTGATCTCAATCCAATTGAAAATCTTTGGGGGGAGCTGAAAACTGCCATTGGAGAAAGGAACCCTGCAAATGTTCAAGAGCTTGAGCATATTGCAAAGGAAGTGTGGGAGAAAATGCCACCCGAGAAGTGCAAGAAGCTTATCGATGGATATAAGAAACGTTTGGAGGCTGTCATCGCTGCCAAAGGGTGTGCAACCAAATATTAAGGAGGGGTGCCAATATTAGTGCACATGCTGGTTTTCTGTTTTTTCTTTATAATTACAATATCTATGTTGAAATAACAATTGTCTTTGTTAAATTACTTTGGACCTCCAATTAAAAGATCCTGCTGATATAAATTTGGTACATTTCCACTTATTTCTGAAGACATTCACTCAGTTATGCAAAACATGAAGGGGTGCCAATAATGGTGAGCAGGACTGTATATATATCATCTTTTAGACAAGCGTCATTCACCTGCTTAATAGACCACACTGCTAATCACTCCTGTGACTATTGCTAAACCAAAGGTGAGGGTGGTGTTCAGAGTGTAGACAGTACCATCTAGTTTATCAACAGAAATGTTTATACATTATAGTTTATCTAATGGTTAGACAGTATAAATCAACTAATTTAATAAAGTTGTATTGTTTGCTGTGCATTTTATATATTTACACTGCATTTGATTGCTGCTCCTTTTATACAAAGAGCAAGTGTGATAGGCTGGGGAATCTATTGTTGCTGGAGAGGATCTATCTTATGTTGCTGGGGGGCAATCGTTCCTGGGAAGGATCTACTGTTGAGGGAGGGGTTCAGCGGCGGCTTCTCCATAGAGGGCGGCAGTGCGCCGCCAATCCATAGGCCGCCGGTACATGGCTGTCCCTGCTTTTTTGGGAAACTTGCTGTCTTTAGGCAGCAAGTCCCAAAGCCCATTGGTCGGCCTTTAAAGTGAATCTATGTGCACCACTGAAGCGCACATAGATTCACTGATTGGCTATGGCCTCCAGCCAGTGACTGATTGGTCAGGTCACGGGGGCGGGACTGGTGGACGTACTGGTGCTTGGACTGGGAGAGTGTCCAGCACCGCACGTCTGTTATTCCCGCTGCCGCGTGAGAGAGAGCGGACTGACTCCTGGACCGGTACATACTGCTGTGCTGTGTACTGACTATATACTGTGTTACTGGCTGAATATACCCCTACCTGTGTACTGGCTATATACTGTGTACTGACTATATACTGTGTTACTGGCTGAATATACCCCTACCTGTGTCCTGGCTATATACTGTGTACTGGCTATATACTGTGTTACTGGCTGAATATACCCCATTTGTGATGCTGAGCTGTATACTGTGTACTGGCCGCAATATACCCCACCTGTGATGCTGAGCTGTATACTGTGTACTGGCCGCAATATACCCCACCTGTGATGCTGAGCTGTATACTGTGTACTGGCCGCAATATACCCCACCTGTGATGCTGAGCTGTGTACTGGCTGCAATATACCCCACCTGTGATGCTGAGCTGTATACTGTGTACTGGCTGCAATATACACCTACCTGTGATGCTAAGCTGTATACTGTTTACTGGCTGCAATATACCCCACCTATGATGCTGATCTGTATACTGTGTACTGGCTGTAATATATCCCACCTGTAATGCTGAGCTGTATACTGTGTACTGGCTGCAATATACCCCACCTGTGATGCTGAGCTGTATATTGTGTCCTGTGATGCCAAGCTGTATACTCCTGACACAATATGTGGAATACAGGGGATGGAGTGGGTGGATTCTAAAAGGGGTGGGGCTTATGCGAAGTAAGAGTCAAAAAGGAAGGAGGGGGCCTGGCGCCCCCCATCCTAAAAATTCACCAGCCGCCACTGGAGGTCTATTGTTGTTGGCTGCTGGAGGGTCTATTGATGCTGGCTATTGGAAGTATATTGTTCCTGGAGGGTCTATTGATGCTGGCTATTGGGAGTCTATTGTTGCTGGGGGGATCTGTTGTTGCTGGGGGCATTCATTGTTGCTAGCTACAGGGGATCTATTTAACTACCTTTCTTGTTATCATCAACAAATTCTATACAAATTACTTAGGCACCATAAAATTATATTTGGTTCTGTATTTTCTGAAAGGGGCATTACTGGGAGGTGGGTAGGGGATGGAACTATTGAACAGTGTTCTGAGGTGGGTAGGGGGCAGAGACAAGTGGTGACTTGGAAGGGGATGTTCCTGTACCTCTTCGCCAAGAAAAAAAGCCTTGGTGATAGGTAATACTGTCAAAGAGGCACTAGTAAACTACCATGGGCGATTCTATAGTTGTGGACAATTGGAGATTGCACAGACAAAAGTAGCATATGCAACCCTAACCTAAACTAGACTTACTAAGAATTAATAATCCAAGGGAACCCCCAGCAGAAGTATTCTCCACATACTTCTGTCAGAAAATAGTGTTGCAGGATTTTCAAAGTAAGGGGGGGGGGGGGGATAATATAGGTAGGGGGCATAATAAATAAATACCTGCATGCTTCTGAAGAATACTAATGGCAATGACCATTACTTGACCATTCACTGCTAAGCTGATTATGTACTGCTCCAAGGGAAGCCACATTAACCTCTCAGTGCCAGCTCTCATCTGTACAAATAACTGCCCATCCCCTGACTTCCCTGACAAATTCCCCCTGTTTTCATTGCAGATCTTGGAACACCCAGTGTCTTGTCTACAGTTTACTTTGAACTGCGATAAAAGAATGGCCAATTTATCAGTCTGCCTAAATATTTTCTTGTTCATGTGTACATGTAGCGAATTTAAAAAAAATAGGAATCTAGGCATTTTGATTTCTGAATTGTATTATTCTCAGCAGAATATATATATGGCTCTAACTGCATGTTTTAGTACGTAAGTAACATACAGTATCCCCTTCTTTTATTATCATATTTGTTTTGGTATTTAGAAGACTTTAAAAGCTGACAAATTTGCCAGTGCCCTTTTGGCACAGCCAGTTATTGTCCCCATTTCTGTGACCCCACAATATTGCTGCTTCTGTAAGGCTTCCTTTTACTATATAAGGATATAGTCATTTCTCAAAGAATCTATAGCATCTCAGCAGTGACTACTGACACATGCCTAAATTGTTACTGAACTTTAAGCTGGCCATACACATAACAACAATATACAGTATCTCACAAAAGTGAGTACACCTCTCACATTTTTGTAAATATTTTATTATAGCTTTTCATGTGACAACACTGAAGAAATTAAATTTTGCTACAATGTAAAGAAGTGAGTGTACAGCTTGTATAACAGTGTAGATTTGCTATCCCCTCAAAATGACTCAACACACAGCCATTAATGTCTAAACCGCTGGCAACAAAAGTGAACATGTCCAAATTGGGCCCAAAGTGTCAATATTTTGTGCGACCACCGTTACTTTCCTTCACTGCCTCTTGGGCATAGAGTTCACTAGAGCTTCAAAGGTTGCTACTGGAGTCCTCTTCCACCCCTCCATGAGGACATCACGGAGCAGAGACCTTACACTCCTCCACCTTTCGTTTGAGGATGCCCCACAGATGCTTAATAAGGTTTAGGCCTGGAGACATACTTGGCCAGTCCATCACTTTTATGCTCAGCTTCTTTAGCAAGGCAGTGGTCATCTTTGAGGTGTGCTTGAGGTCGTTATCATGTTGGAATATTGCCCTGCGGCCCAGTCTCCAAAGGGACAGGCTCATGTTCTGCTTCAGGTTGGTATTCATGGTTCCCTCAATGAACTGTAGCATCCCAGTGCCGGCAGCACTCATGCAGCCCCAGACCATGACACATCCACCTCCATGCTTGAATGTAGGCAAGACACATTTGTCTTTGTACTTCTCACCTGGTTGCCGCCCCACACACTTGACACCATCTGAACCAAATCAGTTTATCTTTGTCTCATCAGACCACAGGTTCCAGTAATCCATGCCCTTAGTCTGCTTGTCTTCAACAAACTGTTTGCCGGCTTTCTTGTGCATCATTGTCACGTACCTGATGATAGAGTCTGACTTATGCAGGGGACAACCTCTCTTACGGCCCTGGTTCAAGAACCCCTGGTAGTGCAGACAGGGAGTTCTAGAGCACAGGGCGGCATGAGGGCTGGACTTGGTCACTGGTGGAGGGTGAAGGTCCAATGCTCGTGCTTGGCAGAAGCGTGGTAGTGCGGTCTGGGTTGGTAACAGGCTGGCAGTGTGGTACAGGAGGATCAGGCAAGCGGATGGTTGGGGTGCAGGCAAGGTTGGCAACGTGCGGGCAGCAGAAGTACACAGGATCAGGCAGGAGAGTAGTCGTAGACAGGCCGGGGGTCAGGGCAGGCAGAAAGCAACATGTCCAAGGTTAAGCCGGGGTCACAAACACAGAAAGTCTTTCTCAGAGCAGATACAGAGGTTACAAGGCACCGGAACGCTGTAGAATGGACAGCACCTGCTGCAAGGTGCTGTCTGCTTAAATGCGCAATTTTGGCGCCATTGGCGCGCACAGGCGCACACACGGACACGCGCGAATGTGCACAGGCGCGCGCAATGCGCACAAGGCCAGGTAAGTCCGGTTTTCCAATCATCTTTAGAAGAGCCTTCCTTCTGCGACAACAGCCACGCAGACCAATTTGATGCAGTGTGCGGCATATGGTCTGAGCACTGACAGGCTGACCCCACACCCCTTCAACCTCTGTAGCAATGCTGGCAGCACTCATATGTCTATTTCCCAAAGACAACCTCTGGATATGACGCTGAGCACTCAACTTCTTTGGTCGACCATGGCAAGGCCTGTTCTGAGTGGAACCTGTCCTGTTAAACTATATGGTCTTGGCCACCATGTTGCAGCGTAGTTTCAGGGTCTTGGCAATCTTCTTATGTCATCTTTATGTAGAGCAACAATTCTTTTTTACAGATCCTCAGAGACTTCTTTGCCATGAGGTACCATGTTGAACTTCCAGTGACCAGTATGAGAGCGTGAAAGTGATAACACCAAATTTAGTTTCAATAATTTTTATTGAGTTTGTCAAGTATAAGATAAACATACATATTTTGTTATGTATTTTCATGGAGGCCGAGAGATCAACCATGGAAAGCTGAGAAGGAAACAAAACATGAAAGCAAGACATAAATGTTCACAATGTCAACGAGATATTGAACAGTTAACCATTTTAAATTAAGGATATAAAGAAGTGCAGTAAACTCCAATGCTAGACAGGGTTCTCTTGAGCTAGTAGTATATCAGAGTGGGGGTTAGTAAGGAGATGGAGAAAATGGCACATTATAATAATAATAGGCCTTTGAGGTTGTACCATGTGAGCCAAGGAGACCAGTTGTTTTCAGTTTTCCTAGTGGTTTCTTCTGCAGAAGAAAAAAATGTGTTCATAGCTAATATGCATGTGGGTTATTGTCTCTTTGAGGGAAGGTGAATCTGGGGGTTTCCATTTCCTAGTTAAGGCAAGTCTGGCCGCCAGTAAAACATGAATAGTAGTTTTATGTAGGTGGTAAGGGATGTTCTCTATGTCAATATGCAATAGTGCTAGGTGAGGGGTTAGAGAGCAAGGTATCTGGAAAATTTCATTGAGCATTTGGGAGACAGTTGGCCAATAGCAGGTTAATTTAGGACAGCCCCAGAGGATGTGGTAGTGGTTTCCTATTGCTCCGCAATCTCTCCAGCATTTGGCGGGGGAAGTGTGGATTCGCGCTGGGGTTAAATACCATCGTAGGGTGATTGTATAGGATAATTCCTATAGGTTGGTAGAGCAGGTTGCCTTAAAGGTGGCCCCTATGGCTGATTGGTGTTCAGTAAAGGTTAGGGCAAGATTAGTTTCCCATTTGGTCATAGGAGGAAGTTTTTGAAAATTTAGTTTGTTTTGCAATAAAGTATAAAACAATGTGATGCCCCTCCTACTGAACGTGGGGTAGGATAGGTATTACCAAGCCGATCTAGGGAGTGGGGTAAGTAGGTGAGTGTTGTGTAACAGGCAGTGGGTTATCTGTAAATACCATACTTATTCTGAGGTTGGCAAGGAAAATTCCTCTGGAACATGGTAAAGGGTTTAAATAAAACATGAATATATAAGTCAGACAGACATGTGATACCATTACGCAACCATGGATCCAGAGATATTTGGGATTAGTTGGTAGAGCAAAGTAAGTGGAAGTGAGGGTTTGTAGGGGTTAGGTCCTGGGGGGACCTTGTAGTGTAGATAACATAAGCAGCTGCTGAGGCCAGGATAGTATGAGAAAGATTTGAGGAGTTTCGTTTGGGAGAGGGTTGGCTATGTAACCAAGAGATAAGGTCTTTCTTCCTCACTTGGAAGGCTTCTATGTCTTTCCAAGGGCTATGGTGTTCTGGTAGGAACCAAGTTCTGAGTTGCTCCAAAATGGTTGCTAGGTAGTAATCTTTAATATCTATGTAACCTGTACCTCCAACATTTCGATGTTTAGATAATGTATAGCGGGAGCACCTTGGTTTTCCTTGCCAGATAAAACATCCTATAATAGATTGAAGAGTTTTGAAAAAGGATGCTGGTACAGGGATAGGAAGTACTCTGAATATATAGAGAAGTTGGGGAAGTTTCATCATTTTAAATGAGGCTAGTCTGCCCGTCCAGGATAGAGATGTTTTGTTCAAGGTGTCTAGGTCTTTGGGAAGGGAGTGTAAAAGAGGAGCGTAATTTAGTCGGTATAGGGAGGATACTTGTCTAGATAGCTGGATGCCCAAATAAGAGATTGAATCGGTGGCTCAAATGTAAGGGATTTTTTTTTGTAGAGTTGTTTTAACAGAGGGGGGATTCCTAGAACTAATATAGAGGACTTAACTTTATAGTACAATATGGCTCTAAAATTGGTTAGAACATTTTGTATCGAAGCCAGTAAAGGAGCAGGTTTTGTGTACATTAGGATAATATCATCAGCAAATAGAGTCTGCGGAGTCTATGGTTAGGCCTGATATGTCATTACGGGATCTGGTGGTTTCAGCTAGGGGTTCCATTATCAAATTGAAGAGAAGAGGGAGAGAGGGCAACCTTGCCTAGTTCCGTTAGATATATTGAAGGGTTTAGAAAGCATTCCTGAGTTATAGACTTGGGCAGATGGGTGGGAATAGAGTGCCATAATTGCAGAGAAAATGTGACCATGGAAGCCAAATTTTTGTATTGATAGGTAGGGCCAGTGGACTCTGTCAAATAGCTTCTCTGCATCTAAGGAGAGTAGAAGAGAAGGTATTTGATATTTTTGGGCGTGATGGATGACGTTGATGATGCGCCGGGTCGCATCTGATGATTGACGGCCTTTGGTAAATCCAGATTGATAAGGATGAACTAGATCTGGTAGAATATCGATTAATCTATTGGATATAATTTTGGCGTACAATTTTAGGTCTTGGTTGAGGAGGGAGATGGGCCTAAAGTTTTGGGAGGAGGTGGGCTCCTTCCCTGGCTTTGGTAAAGTCACAATCAGAGCATTCAGCATTTTGTTCGGGAAGGGGGACGAGGTGGCAGCAGCATTGAAAAATTGAGACAGCGGGTTGATGAGGATACTGTTTGTCATATTCTACTGCAAAGCCATCTGGGCCTGTGGATTTGTTGTTTGGTAAGGCTTCTATCGTCTTCCTGATTTATATTTCTTGAAAGGGTAGATTACGGTTGTCCAATTGGGCTTGAGTGAGGGATGGTAATTTAATGGCCTCTAGAAATGGCCTCTAGAAAAGACTGTATTTTGTCAGGCTCTGGAACTTGGTTGGAAGGATCATCTTTTAGATTGTAGAGAGTACTATAACAAGTACTAAATCCATCAGCGATATCCTGAGGATTGGTTAGTCATTCATTTATAGCTGGGTGGAATAAAAAAGGAATGATAGATTTTTTTGCCAGTGGCCTTATAATTTCAAGGACAGATGTTTCCCCGCGTTATTGCCAAATGCATAGAAAGACATTTTCAGCCGTTTTTGTTGTTTTTCAAACTTTTCTAGGAGAATTGTTCTAAGTTCCAGCCTGAGATAGCCCAGTTTGACATCGCCAAATTTACCACACTTTCTCCCCATTCACACCTGAGACCTTGTAACACTAACCACTCACATGACACCGGAGGGAAAATGGTTAATTGAGCCCAATTTGGACATTTTCACTTATTGGGTGTACTCACTTTTGTTGCCAGCGGTTTAGACATTAATGTGTTGAGTTATTTTGAGGGGACAGAAAATGTACACTGTTATACAAGCTGTACATTCACTACTTTACATTGTAGCAAAGTGTCATTTCTTCAGTGTTGTCACATGAAAAGATATAATAAAATATTTACAAAAATGTGAGGGGTGTACTCACTTTTATGAGATACTGTAACTGCTTGATATAACATTTGCTTCAAAAATGCAAATCTGGTGTACAAAATGCCACTAAATGGCTGCTTTTAATAAGCAGAAACAAATAGTTGTGATGATTAATCCAACGAAATTTGATTAAATTCAATGTTTAAAATTACTTTAGATAATCATTGCAATATAATATGATATGATACAGTTTCTGCTTCTGCTATGTCTTTGTTCCAGCTCTCTGCCTTCTGTGTCCATTCAATAGTTTAAAGCAATTCCATTCTTAAAGTTCAGCTTTAAGGACTCCTCAACCCCTGACATGCCCCATTTGGCATGTAATTTTTTTTTTGGGGGGGAGTGGGTACCTAGTTTTGACAGGTACCCAACTCCCACTTCCACTTGGGTCGCCTACGCTATCCGAGCAAAAGTTCTCCTCTCCCCCTCCCTCTCTGCAATGTTCTAGGGAACAACACAGGTTGAGAAGGTGCAGCGCAGCTCGCGCATGCGCAGTGCGCACCCAGCTGTAAAGCCGCAAGTTGTCACAGCCGGATGCCCACACGTGATTCCAGCACTGGGGAGAGGAGAGAGAGAGATCCGTGGCTTTGTGGTGGCCGCATGTGTGTTTATTAAAAGTCAGCAGCTACACTTTTTGTAGCTGCTGACTTTTAACAAACAGAAAAACAAGTAAAACTCCACGTTAAGCCTGGTACACAATACTATTTTTTTTTTTCATTCAACCCAGCGGGCTGAATGAAAAAAATCTGACAGCTCAGTTCGGAGCCGCTGTACTAACAATCCAATGTTAGTACAGGGATTTCCCCTGCTGTTCTATTGTGTTCTGACAGGGGGGCGCCAGAACACTCCGGTCAGCGCCCTCAGCCATTGGCTGAGAGCGCTGATCGGAAGCTGATCAGCAGTCCTTTTTCGGTCATACCCTTTTGACAGAAGCCGGCCGAAAGGCTGTCTTCTGTTGGACTGACTGCACCACACACGGTCCAAATGTTGGCTAGTTTCTATTGAACTGGCCGATAACACCCGACATTCAGCCCATGTGTGCGGGGCTTTAGACATCATGCACACGGATATATGAATTAAATGATCCAATATGCTGCCAGAAAAAATGCCTCTAATCTAGTATTTATGCGCATTTACAGGCATATGGGGTTTGGAAGCATTTGAGCATAAACTAATTTTATTGGCTAGAATATTCATGTATTCTAGACACTAGAATACATTTACACACATAATCAGCTTTGAGTCCATTTTTTTATGCCTCTATATACTGCTATTAAAATATTGATCGATATGCCCAGTGTGCATGGCCTGAACTGAGTTTAAAGGCATAAAAAGGCATAAAGGCATTAAAAAAATATGCTGGACACCTGTAAAAGCAACATTTTTAACTTCAGTGTGCATGAGGCCTTAGGCTGATTTCAAATTCCCACTGGTGGTCAAGGCATCATAGAAATGTATCATAAAAATGGTTAACATATAACTACAAATTCTAGCAAAAGTCTAAATCAGGCAAAATACTTTTTTTTTATATTTTCTGAAGTTCACCTTTACAATAATTAGTACAGCAAATAGTAAAATTTAGTTGAAAAATAAAATAAGAGGAATTCAGTTTCTTTCATTTTGGCTTTTGTATAGTTTTTGCTCCATATGTCTTCACAGAGTCACTGGAATTTTCAATTCACAAATTTATGAATCTGAGTTTATTGTGCTGCAGGTTGGAAGTGAGTTATGAATACTTGAACAAACAAACTGCTCCCTATATTATCCAAAGTCAATAATTTTCTTGCATCTAATTTCAGGCTTTAATTCCTGGTGGTGCTGGCTTCACATCTGTCTTCTATGTACTATTTATTCATCAGCCAGTATGACAGAAATATGTTATTTGAATGTGCAAATATCTTATCAAATGTGACAACCTCTACAGAATATTCTTTCTAAAGAATTAATCCCTTCTTCGCTGCATGGAAAACTACTACTTGGATTTGTTGACGAATGGAATTCTGGTGGATAGTAGGAAGAAAGGTTTAAATGAGCAATGGCGTTAAGAGTAACACTCACACCGCATATCAACAAGTTGAAAAGTTCACATTCTATTCAGACCTTGAGAGGAGAAAAGCTAAAAATGGGGTCATGCACTGGAAATAGTGTGAGGATGAATAACGAATCAGGAGACTAGTAAATGTCTGTAAAGACATCCAGCTTTAGAGCACTCTTAGAAAATGTAAAAAAAAAAAAGTTTCTACCTGTAACCTATCATTATATAAAAGTAATGTTTTACTCCAAAGTTCCAGTTTCCAATAAATCCATAATTTTACCCACCTACAGATTGAGTCCTTTTTATCCTGCTAAGCATGCAACATGTCCTTTGAGAAAAAAAAAGTAAGGGTTCCTTTAGTACTGTACATAATGCTGGGGTGATTTAACCATTCACTTTGCAAAGAGGTTCCCTAAAGCAGAGATCATTTCCTGAACTAAGGGGCCTATTTGTAGCAGACAATGAATACCGCTACTGGACACGACACACCACACTGAACTTGCATTTTACGAGTATCTCATAAAATACAGACTGTGGTGTGGAACCTGCAGAATGCTTTAGAGCACATTTTGTAATTGGTTACGGGAGAATTCGCATGACTCTGACAAGTCATATGACCAGGTTCTTGCCCCCCCCAGGTTTTTTTCCTTTTCATTCATGTATTGGAAATAATTGTGACAGCTTGCTTCAAA
Source organism: Glandirana rugosa (assembly GCA_018402905.1). Taxonomy (NCBI): domain Eukaryota; kingdom Metazoa; phylum Chordata; class Amphibia; order Anura; family Ranidae; genus Glandirana; species Glandirana rugosa. The sequence goes on from BLSH010124173.1 coordinate 1,304,254, forward strand.
GTCCTAAAGCCAGGCAATGGAGCATCAAATTCGGTGACATGCGTGGAGTGGGTGTCTCAGATTCATAGAAAAAGGTAAAAGCCCACATCCAACATTGTGCTGGTATCTGAAAAGAGGGAAAGCTCATATAATAAAGGCAAAAGTTGCTCTCTCCTTCTATCAGCATGTCCTTTGCACTCAGAGGTGTAACTAGAACCTTTAAGGCCCTGGTGCAAAAAATTATAAAGCCCCCCCCCCCCTGACCCCTGGCCAGGGCCCTTCCTTCTTCCCACTGATCCTGGGGCCCTTTACTCCTATTGTGGGTCCCTTTATTACGGTCCTGCAGTGGCACCCTTTCACAAGTTCTGCAGCGGGCCCCCTTTCTGTCATCTTCGGGCCTCCCAATGGTGGTGTAATGCCATGGCCTGGTCCCAATTGCAACCTTTGCAATCAAGATAGTTCCCATCTCTCCATCATGACACATCTTCTACAGCAGCTGTCAGTAGAGAGGAGGGGTGAAGACAGCAGCTCTGTGGGGGGGACCAGGCACCCTGGGAACAGCAGAAGACAAGTAAACTGGATAGGAGGGGCCGTGGGGGCAGCATATAGAGGAACCAATCTCCTCCATTAGGAGGAAAATGGAGCAGAATGGTTCCTCTAAATGCCGCCCAGTCATCCCTCCTATCCAGGTGTACAAGGGAGGCACATGGGCCCCCTGGAGCATGGGGCCCAGTTGCAATTGCAACCCCTGCAACCCCTATCGTTACGCCCCTGATTGCACTGCAAAATACCTGACTAAATCCTTGTGCTTCTTCTCACTCATCTTCTCTGAACTCTGCTGTACAAAGACTATAATAGACTAGCGCCAAGTCAAATATATACTACTTGATTAAAAAGGTATTTAAATGCATTAACAATTACCATTGCATTGCTCTGAGTCATTTATGGCTTCTTGGAGATCAGTTTTAAAGTTAAAGAAGCCATAATATATAAGAGAACTAGAGGCCATAATATAAGAGAACACTGGGCTGGCTGAACAGAAAAAATAATCAATATAATCAATGTTACAGGCATATAGCTGTCTCTTTAAGTGTGCACATTACACTATCACAGTTGGGTAAAGTGAGAGTATTTAAGTAACCCATTCACCCAAATCGAAATCAGGTTGGCAATTAAAATGACATTAAAGTTCTATTAAAAAAAAAAAAATTAAAAAAATAACCAACATTTCATACTTACCTGCTCTGTGCAGTGGTTTTGCACAGAGCAGCCCCAATCCTCCTCTTTTTGTGTACCCTGCTGGCGCTCCTGGCTCCTCCTCTTCAGCCAGTGCCCTCCAATAGCAAGCTACTTGCTCCGGGGGCACTGCTGCATGCTAGTTCCCAAGCCCCGTTCTATGCGTCTATAAGACACACAGAGCCGTGGCTCAGCCCCCACCATACTCTCTCCTAATTGGGTCACTGGCTGTGATTGACAGTAGCAGGAGCCAATGAGGAATAAGAGACCTGGAAGACGATCAGCTCTCATGCACATCGCTGGTTCGAGAGGGACCTTAAGTGAGTATTAGGGGGGCTGGCAGGGATGCTGCATGACGGCAACAAGGTGGTTCGATATCGCAAACCAGCGTCATATGACGGCAGCTGCGAGATCGTGCACTGTGAGCACGCGCTCGCGTGCTCACTGTGTTGGGGGGGGGGCAGGGAGTGGGTGCGGCGGACCCGATCTCTGCCGGCTACCCACGATGCCTCCCCCGGAGTGAAAGAACGGAGGACCATGGATGTAAACACGGATCTCCGTTCTGTGAGATGGGGAAGGACTGTGATCACAGCCTTCCTCTATATGGAAGCTGTGATCACTCCCCTTCCCCTGTTAGGGCAGCCCACACACAGTTAGAACACGCCCATGGAACACAGTTAACCCCTTCACTGCCAATGGCATTTACACAGTAATCAGTGCATTTTTATAGCACTGATCGCTGTATAAATGCCAATGGTCCAAAAAAAGTGTCAAAATGGTCCGACATGTCCGCCGCAATATCGCAGTACCACTAAAAATCGCAAATCGCCGCCATTACTAGTAAAAAAATAAAAATAAAATAAAAACCCCAAAAATGAATTCTCATCATCTGTAAACGCGGCAACTTTTGCACAAACCAATCAATAAACGCAGATTGCAATTTTTTTTATCACAAATATGAGGAAGAATATAAAATCGGCCAAAACCGTTGAAAAAAATGTTTTTTTTATATTTTTTTTTTTGGATGTGTATTTTAGCAAAAAGTAAGAAATTTGTTTTTTTTTTTTGCAAAATTGGCGCTCTTCTTTTGTTTATAGCGGGGATCAGAAATGACGCCACGGTGATCAAATACCACCAAAAGAAAGCTCTATTTGTGGGAAAAAAAAGAAGCAAATTTTGTTTGGGTACAACGCCGCACGACTGCGCAATTGTCAGTTAAAGCGACGCAGTGCCGAATCGCAAAACGTGCTCTGGTCCTAAAGTGTGAAATCCTTCCGGGGCTGAAGTGGTTAAAGCCACTTTAAGGTCAGACAAATGAATACTGCTTTCTGTATGTTTGCTAAGAAACACCAAGCAGCATTACTATCAAATCAGCCCGTCATAAAATAATGTATGCCAACTAACCAGTTTTTTTAACCTGGTAGAAGGTTGTTGCTTAGGCATTTCAGATACAACCAAGAAAAAAGCCAATAATGATGTACAAACTACAAGAAGCTATAGGCACTAGGTGTCACAGGTTTTACTGTATTTTTTATGATTTTGCATTGCAGTACTGAATAATCCCAGACTGGAGCTTTTCATTTAGTATTTGATAAAGCAGATGTCAAATATTGTGAAGCCATACTGCAGATGTTTGCATTCCCTGTGATTTCTAGATTTACTCAGACCACCTTTGATGGGTGTCTTCTGTTTTGACAGCAATCTACATATGTAAAAACAATTTGTCAGTTAATAGCCAACATGAGTTGTCCATGTGGGAATTGTCGATTTTTAATTGCCTTGGTCTGTGTGATCATCCATGAAGGCCACCTCACAGAAGGTTAGTAGCAGTGACCCATCAGCTAAGCTTCTTATTATAATTATCCAAGACACTATGCATACATGTGTGCTAAGAGCTGCAAGACACATGTAGTCTTATTAAAGCTCTGTTCACAAGCTGCTAATGTGATCTTAAAGCAAACCTAAACCCTGTCTTTAACTTAGGTTTTCCCTCTGTGCTCACTATCCTAAAGTAATAATAACAGTCCTCATAGGGCTATTGTACTTAGGATTCTGAAAGGTCTATGAGGTGTATGTATCATGCATTCACTTGGCGGAATATGGTAAAACACATCCTGATTTCAAATTGATCTTAACTGATACCATAACTCTGTGCAGACTAGCCCAAAAACTTGTCTTTAAGCCTGATTAACGGCCCTTTTTTACCAGCTGTTATTTTGTGATCACAGCTGCATTGTGGGTTGAGATCTGCTTCAGAGCCGGTTCACACTGAGGCAACTTGTCAGGCGACTCAAGTCGCCTGACAAGTCGTCCCCATGCAGTGCAATGGAACCGTTCTAATAGGAGCGACTCAGGTCGCTCCGACTTAGAAAAAGGTTCCTGCACTATTTTCGGGGCGACCTCAGCGCGACTTGCATTGACTTCTATGTAAAGAAGTCTACTTGCAAGCCGCGCTGAAGTAGCCTCGAGCGGGGCGACTTGCTTTGCCCTGCAAGTCGCGCCGCTCCAGTGTGAACCGGCACTTAGTCAGAGGCTTTTATTGATTGGTCAGGCCACCCATTTCCCTGCCTGGCACAGAGCTAGCCCAGAACCACGGCTGTGACCAGAATAAAGGCAGGTGGCAGTAGCCCAAGGTAGCCCAATTCAGCTTTGAGGTAAATATTTAGGGCTGTTACTGTGCGGTGTTTGGAAGAGCTCCAGCTAAAGGGTGGTTTAAATTTGCTTTAAAGCGGTTGTATACCCTCCAAAGGGACTTTTACCTACAGGTAAGTCTATAATAAGGCTTACCTGTAGGTAAAATGAATATCTCCTAAACCTGTACGGTTTAGGAGATATTCCACCTGCAAGCAGCTGCGACGTCACGACGCATGCACCGTGAAGTCCCGGCGAAGACCCGGCGCATATCGCTGGACCTTGCCGGAAAGATGGGCTTCTGTGCGCATGCGCAGGAGTGATGTCTCGCGGCTCCGGCCAATCTATTGTCTATTTAAAAAAAATATAAAATCAAAGCACTACTTTCTCCACTGTATGAAAGGGGAAACTTTGCACTTAGGTGACAGGTGACAGACATCAAATCATATAAAGGGTGCAGATCAGATCGCCACCAAAACATATAATGTGAAAAAGTCCATCCAATATACAAAATATACAAAATACAGTATAAACAGTCCACCACAACAAGTGAATATATCCGGAATTGTTAAGAAATTAGGCGTTATAGATCCTTTCAAAAAGTTGCTCCATTATTAGCCAAGAAAACAGGAAATACTTCACCAAAACACCACAGTGCATGTAGATCCATCTTACCAGATAATGAGACCACCAATAAAGGGTGGTCAAACAGGCTCAAAATATCATCAGTGCCAGGACATCCTAGGGTCTCCAAAGGTACTTCCCACACACACCTTGTTCAGAAGACATCCACAAAAATCAAAGATGGATAGAGAAAACTCTCGTAGTGTAGTAACTAGTCTTCCAATTTTATTTAAAATGATTAAAAACACTCACAAAGTAAAAGCACAAATCCAGATCACAATCCCCTGTAATAAAAGCATCCAACGCGAGGAGAGTAATCAGATTGTATTGTGCATGGCCACCTTTATACACCTAAAATTAAATAGTCACGCTTTTGGTGCCATTATTTGTTAATAGCACCCCATACGCAAAAGCAAACACACATTTTGCCATGTGAAAAAATGCGACAAACACAGCAAAGCACTCAGTAAAAAATATAAATATAAAAAGAAAAAAACCCAAAGCCCCAATCTACAGAAAATACCTTTGGTAACTTGAAGTAGTCACTGGTACTATAACTAAACATCAAAAAATGCCACAAAAGCCTGTTTTAAGCCTCGTACACACGGGGCGACGATCGCATACAACAGGTCATATGAACAACCGTTGTATTTGAAATCGATCGTTCGTATGCGCGATTAGAACAGCCGACATACGACGGTCATACAAGGGGAGTTGTATGAGCAGACTAGAAAACTTGTTGTATCGTGTGTACAGAGCAGTTGATACAACAAGTTGTATTGTGCAAAACACGCATGCTCCGAAGTCAGGAACGGCCGGATGCTAATTACATGCACCTGAACGTTCTTTCTGTGGTCGTACGATCGTGTAGTGCAGTCAGTATGCAAGTTACATTATCCAACATACGATTTGAGATGATCGTACGTACGATCGTCCTTCCGTGTGTACGAGGCATTAGACTCAACCCCAGTATGTCTATACATAAAGTACCTCTTCTACTCAAGTGAATGAAAGTTTAATGTTTGTATGTTCAAGTTGGAATCCTATTTCAACATTACAGATTATAGTGGGAACGTTTTTGGGCCTTTGAAATGGACACTTGCCTTTACACACATATGAACTTTTATGTCACCCCAGTCTCTAAGGCAGTGGTTCTCAACTCCTGTCCTCGGGACCCACTAACAGGCCAGGTTTGCAAGATAACTGAAATACATCACAGGTGATATAATTTGCTGCTCAGTGATTGCAGTATTCTAGTCTGCATATCCCCAACGTAATACTTAAAATCTGGCCTGTTAGTGGGTCCCGAGGACCGGAGTTGAGAGGTTCAATATTGAGTTGGCCCAACCATTGCAGCGATAACAGCTTTAACTCTTCTGGGAAGGCTGTCCACAAGGTTTAGAAGTGTGTCTATGGGAATGTTCGACCATTCTTCTAGAAGTGCATTTGTGAGGTCAGGCACTGATGTGGATGAGAAGGCCTTCCTCGCAGCCTCCGCTCAAATTCATCTCAAAGGTGTTCTACTGGGTTGAGGTCAGGACTGTCAAGTTCCTCCACCCCAAACTTGCTCATCCATGTCTTTATGGACCTTGTTTGTGCACTGGTGTTCAGTCATGTTGGAACAGGAAGGGGCCATCTCCAAACTGTCTCCACAAAGTTGGGAGCGTGAAATTGTCCAAAATGTCTTGGTACACTGACGCCTTAAGAGTTCCCTTCATTGGAACAAAAACTCCACACCATAATCCCCCCTCCACCAAATGATTTGGAACAGTGCACAAAGCAAGGTCCATAAAAACATGGTTGAGGCCTTCTCGTCCACATCATTCCCTGACCTCACAAATGCGCTTCTGGAAGAATGGTCAAACATTCCCATAGACACACTCCTAAACCTTGTGGACAGCCTTCCAAGAAGAGTTGAAGCTGTTATAGCTGCAAAGGGTGGGCCAACTCAATATTGAACCCTGTAGACTAAGACTGGGAAGCTATTAACCACTAGCCAACTAGCCGCTGTCGTTTGATGGCGGCAGTTCGGCTCTCCTGCGCAAATCGCCGTCATATGACGGCAGGCGCGGAAGTGTGTATTGTGGGCGAGCGCGCCCAGCCAGAGGCATGCTCACTGGCTAGCGGGGGAGCCAATCAGCAGGTGGGGCAGACTCGATGTCCGCCGGACACCCACGATCGCTCCCCCGCAGTGCCAGAACGGGGATCTGCGAGTGTAAACAAGCAGATCTCCGTTCTGACAGGGGAGAGGAGAGTGATCGTCTGTTCCAGTAAATGGGAGCAGCGATCTCTCTCCTCCCCCAGTCTTCCCAGCTCCCACAGAGTTAGAACATACTGACAGGGAAAACATTTAACCCTTTGATCACCTCCTATTGTTAACCCCTTCCCTGTGACATTTTTACAGTAATCAGTGGCTATTTTTAGCTCTGATCGCTGTATAAATGTCAATGGTCCAAAAAAAGTGTCAAAAGTGTCTGATCTGTTCGCTGCAATATTGCAGTCCCGCTAAAAATCGCATATCACCGCCATTACTAGTAAAAAAAGTAAGGTCCGCACCTACATAGCGAAGCCACTGGCTGGTTAGACTTGCTGCTCCCTGTCAGCTGCCTCACATCAGTCTCGGCGACTGGCTGAGGGAGCGGAGTATATTTAGTTGGATCACTCCTCCAGGAGAGACAGTAGGCATCCTACAAGTGTGCAGCGCTATTTGCAGCACTGAATTGTATACCTCTATCCCAAAAAACAAGAAAAAGTCCTTCCCCTGCTCTCACCTCCTGGGCCCCTCTGTCAACCTGATGGGGCCCAGGAAAATGTAATTATACACCCCCCTAAGCAAGTAGTAAGGGGGGTGTAGTTTAGTAAACATTATTTTTTTTAATTGGCATAACTGAACTATAAAGCTGTCCGGGCCCTCCTGCTGAGCTGATAGATCCCGGGCCCGTTACAACATGGCCGGTTGTACTGCCCTATCACCTGATGATGCTCCGCCAGGTTAGCTATCCTCCAGCCACTGTGTAGAAACTGATGCCTCCTAGCATATGTGATGTGCACATCCCAAAAAGCTTCAGGAGTGGAGAGGACATCATTGTCATTTAGATCAAAATGAAGGCAAGTAGTAAGTTACAGTGCAGAGGCAAGGATTGTAGGGATGAAAGTTGATTTTTTTTGGAGTAAAAAAGGGAAAAAAGGAGTGCCCCACAACTATACTAAACAACAAAAGATTCTTCTTAATCCAACGCTAGGGGGTGATGACTACAAACCACTTGGGGCATACCTCAGAAAAGTCATAAAAAGTCTTTGCCACAGTTTGTGTAAAAAGCTTCATTGTAAAATCATAGTATCCTAAGAATGGAAAGGGTTAAAATATGGCTGACAGACAATCAATGTTAAATCAATCAATGTTCATGAAATCATGAAATCGATGATTAGACAAAGAGCCACGCCCGAAACGCATTATCAGGATTACAACTTGCTGACAGCTTTCCATCTGCTCTACAACTGCAACTTTGTTCCATCCCAATCCTTGTTGTGGTGAGTTGGTTCGACATTGCTCTGTGTTGGTGACATCAAATCCAGCGTGCCACTCGACCACACCAGCTGCACCATCTGGCGGTTTGGAGTCCAATGTCTGGTCCATTAGGGGCCTCTCCACATCACTGACCCTTTCAGGTTCTACAAGTTGTCTGTCATCCCTTTCATTGGATGGATGCCCATGCAACATCTGGCACCTACACACCTTTTCGTCTCCCCAAGCACCGGCCTTGATATGCCTGAGTCAGGCTGCTGAGGTTTGGGTGAGATTGAGGTTCAATATCAAGCATGATGTTTAACATTGATTGTCTGTTAGCCATGTTTTAACCCTTTCCATTCTTGGAATACTATGATTTTACAATGAAACTTTTTACACAAACCATGGCATAGACATTTTTATGACTTTTCTGAGGTATGCCCCAAGTGGTTTGTTGCCATCACCCCCCCAGCACTGGATTAAGTGGAATCTTTTGTCATTTGTCCTTTTACACAACACCATCCCTGGGGTTTTGGTTTCCCTCTAGCTGCAGAGGGCTAACATTCATTACACAGACTGCCATATACTGGTTCTCCATACAGCTCCTGAATTTTTTAGGAGACCCACAAATATACCAGTCTGTTACACCAAGGAAAGTTTTCTTTATAGCTGGAGGTGGCCTTTTAGGTGAACCTGAAAGTTAGCTTTAGTATAGCAGAAGGCTGCCTTGCCAGACACTCTTCTAGGGATAAATTGTGTATGCTTCTTACACCAAGCTACTATCACTGAGGAAGGAAAGCCCATACAAAAAAAAGCAAGAGAAAAAGATAAAACAAAATCAAAGGAAAAGATTAGAGGAACTGCCAACATAGCAGGCTTTGCATGTATAATTTCCTTTGCTCTAAGACACACAGATGTCTTACTTTCCAGTCCCTGTAAATTGCAGTCTTGTAAATTACTGAACATAAAATGTTTTCCAGTTAATGGGATAGTAAACCTATTACTGGACAGTAAAATGTGTGCATTATTGTTAGACAGCTGCAATAAAGAGACAAATCATTGATAATCTTAGATAAGTTCAAGATAGGGCCATTTTTATTTCTTTGTCTGAATCTTAGCTTCAGATGCCTCCTTAATGAAGGAAAAAAACTTTTCCTAACCTTACTTTGCACCAATACATCACTATCCTAAAATTGCTCTTATGTGCTTAAAGTAGCTGTAAAGGTAAAAGTTTTTTTTAACCTTAACTTATTTTTTGCAGTTAGGCCTCATACACACGGACGTTTCTTAAAAAATAAACAAAACGTCGGCCCCGACGTCAAGGAAAAAAAATCAGCGTTTTTCGGCGTTATGCATCAGCGTTAGTGAGCGTCGCCGTCAATAGGCGTTTTTAAAAAAAAATCATCCCTCTGCTATTTTTCAACCTAAAAACGTTGGCGTCAAAAAACGCCGGTTAACGCCAGTACAGTATTAGTTGGCGTTAGTTGGCGTTTTGCGGCGTCCGCGTAAAAAAAACAACGCCAAAACATTACAGCCTCAGAACACGCTGGCTGTGGGTTCTAGTTTCAGCTCACTAACGCCGACGCCATCTACAGCTCAAAAACGTCAGCGTTTTTATGGGGCCATTGACGAACATGGAGAGCTGCAAAAAGGCCAGAAAACGCCGGCGTCAAAAAACGTCCGTGTGTATGAGGCCTAAAGGTTAAAACCTTTTTTGCCCAGCTCCCCCCACTCAGCCCCTTTAAATATTCACCTGAGCCCAATCTGTATCTAGTGCTGTGCCCAAGAGCAGCGTCTCTCTCTGCTCTCGCCCTTCTCACTGGACATGGAGGCAGCAGCGGGAGCCATTGTCTCCTGTTGCTCTCAGTCACAGCCTGTAAGGAGAGAGCAGGGGACGGGGCCGAGCCACGCTGTGTGTGTGTCAATAGCAACACACAGCACAGCCCGGTATCAAACCCCCATGAATGCTCCTATACCAAGCGGCTTGATATGGGTCATTTTGCAGGGGGGAGGAGCACCAGCAGAGGACCCCAGAAGAGAAGGATCAGGGCTGCTCTGTGCAAAACCATTGCAGAGAGCAGGTAAGTATGACATGTTTGTTTTTATTTTTTTTTGTTTGTTTTTTTTTTTTAAATGTAGGTTTAAAATCACTTGCACTTCCTAGGCTAATTCTGACACTTCACTCCTTCATGTAAAAATCATCATTTTTTTTTGCTAAAAAATTACTCAGAACCCCCAAACATTATATATGTTTTTTAGCAAAGGCCCTAGAGAATAAAATGGGGATTGTTTCAACTTTTTATCTCGCACGGTATTTGCGCAGTAATATTTCAAACGCGTTTTTTTTGGAAATAAAACAATTTCATGTATTATAAAATAAGAAAACAGTAAGGTTAGCCCAATTTTTTTTACATAATGTGAAAGAGGATGTTACGCCGAGTAAATAGATACCTAACATGTCACACTTTGAAATTGTACACAATCGTGGAATGGCGCCAAACTTCGGTTCTTAAAAATCCCCATAAGCGACGCTTTAAAATTTTTTACAGGTTACATGTTTAGAGGTATGGAGGAGGTCTAGTGCTAGAATTATTGCTCTCGCGCTAACGTTTGCGGTGATACCTCAAATGTGGGGTTTGAACGCCGTTTACATATGCAGGCACGACTTACGTATGCATTCGCTTCTGTGTGCGAGCTCGCAGTGACAGGGGCACATTGATTTGTTTTTTTATTGTTTATTTTAACTTTTATTTTTTTATTTTTACACTGTCTCTTTAACCACTTCAGCCCCGGAAGGATTTCCCACTTTAGGACCAGAGCACTTTTTGCGATTCGGCACTGCGTCGCTCTAACTGACAATTGTGCGAACGTGCGACGTTGTACCCAAACAAAATTTGCGTCCTTTTTTTCCCACAAATAGAGCTTTCTTTTGGTGGTATTTGATTGCCTCTGGGTCATTTCTGATCGCCGCTATAAACAAAAGAAGAGCGACAATTTTGCAAAAAAAAAAACAGTTTTTCTTACTTTTTGCTAAAATTAAAATAAACAAAAAATATATATAAAAAAACATTTTTTTTCATCGGTTTTGGCCGATTTATATTCTTCCTCATATTTTTGGTAAAAAAAAATTGCAATGGGCTTGAGATCTAGGGGTTAACTGTGTTCCCTGGGTGTGTTCTAACTGTGTTTTACATCGGCGGTACCTCGTTCTTTAGCTGTAGCCGCTCATCGCGGCTCGCCGGCGGACATCAGGTACGCCTGAGCCGCGGGCACACTCCTCAGGAGCACGGCGCGCCCCCTAGCGGCCACCCGCAGATCGCCGCTTATTTACGGCGATTCACGGGAAGCGTGCACACCGCCGCAGTAAATATACTGCGTGCAGTGGGGAACTAGTTAAATACATTTTTTTGATCACTTTTATTCCTATTACAAGAAATGTAAACATCCCTTATAATAGGAATAGTGCGTGACAGGTACTCTTTTTGGAGAGATATGGGGTCAATAAGACTCCACATCTCTCCTCTAGGCTGGAAAGACCGAGATCAGAAAAAAAACGATTGATCTTGGCTTCTCCAGCCAAGTCCCCGGGCATTGTTTACATCCAGCCGGACGTGACGTCATACGTCGCGCCCGGACCTCCGAAGCACCTACAGATGTCTGGTGACCATCTGGTCACCAGTCAGCTCTATGGTCAACTACCGCCGGTGACAGAATGGTTCTCTGGGCCACCGATGGCATGGGCGGGCCCGGAGAAGCACCGGATGGTGGCGGTGGCCCCCCCACCCCGCTGTCTGTAAGAATGATCAAGCAGCTGAACTGCCGATATGATTGTTCTTACGGTGCACAGAATCGCAGGCGGAAAAAAACGATATCTGAATGGTGCCTGTAGCTGCTGGCACCATTCAGATATCCCCGCTCAAACTTTACAACGTCATATGACGTGACACCGGGGGGAAGTGGTTAAGGCTGAGTTCACACTGGCATTAAAGCAGGCGTTTGAGAGGCATTTGAGAGGCTTTAAAATGCCCCTCAAATGCCTATGCACAAGATACAATAGACAGCACATAGTGCTGTTCACACTAAGCGTTAGCATTGCATCGCTTCAAAACTAAGGCCTCATGTCGAGTTAGGGTCTGTTCACACTGGCATTAAGAGCAGGCGTTTGAGAGGCTTTAAAAATGCCCCGGAAACAACTATGCACAAGATACGATAGACAGCACATAGTGCTGTTCACAGTAAGCGTTAGCGTCACGCTACTTCAAAATTAAAGCCTCATGTTGAGTTTACGAGGCTTTGAAGCCTTTCAATGCCTCCCATTCAAGGCTATGGTAACACCTCTCTGCCACTCTGGCAGGCATTTTTGGCGCAGTTTCGTTGCGGTGCATTAAAATGAGACACCTCCATTATGGAGCAGTTTTAACGCTCCCTAACGCTCTTCAAACCCTAGGAAACCGGGTATAGGGCGTTTAGAGAGCGTTTTTACCGCTTGTAAACTGCCCCATATTAAAGCTCATTGATGCCTGTCTGATGCCCATACTAACGACATATAAACACTATAGGAGCATTTGTATAGCGTTAGACATTTAGCCCAGTGTGAACGAATCCTTAGGATGCGTTTGAAGCCTTTCAACCCCTCCCATTCAAGTTTATGGTAACGGATCACAACTTCTCTGGCAGGCAGTTGTGGGGCGGCAGCGGGGTGTTAAGATTAGTTAATTTACTGTAATGGAATAGGCATTTGTGGAGCAGTTTTACCACTCGTTAAATGCTTCAAAACTGCCCATAGGGCATTAGGGGAGCGTTGTTAAACGCCCCATACCAAAGCTCATTGACACCTGTCTGACGCCCATACTAATGCCATACAAACGCTATAGGTGTGTTTGTTGAGCGCTAGACATTTAGTCAGGTGTGAACAAGCCCTTAGACAAAGGAAACCTTAGAGGTATTAAGAGGCTGAAATGAGAAGTTGGTATTTACCGTAATTACCATACAGAACATTTACAGCAAGTGAAGTCAAGTGCAGAAATCATAAACCAGTTATTTTTATGACTCTTTTATTATTGAATCTTGTTTTTGTCTGGAGTTCTTTAGAAAGGAATCTGGCAGTGTAATATTCTATGCTAATTTACTCTGTATCTCCTTTGCTGTTACATTTCTTCTTTCTCTTTCTTCTAGCTATTCTTTCTATGCTTTTCCTCCTCTAATAAGGGCAGAGGTCTGTGAGGTCAGATGTCAGAAGTGGCCTGAGTCAGAGTCAGGCCCTAGGAGAGGGGAGGCAGATGGACCAAGGTCAGGAAGGTAACATCACTGTGATCCTAAAACTGGGGGAATCTGGGCAAGGGCTAAGATGATTGCCAATCTGTCACAATACAGCAATCTCAAAGATTTTGACAAATTGGCAGTTATAGGCTATGATCGGGTGCAATACCTAGACAGGCGCGGCTTGGAGTTCACTGTCCTGGCAGCATTGTAGAGTTACCGCTCTGGGCCCAGTAAGTAATATTTTGATTAAGCCATTATTAGCACAAAATAGGAAGAATAGGGGTGGGGTAGCTGCAGATATTTTTGCTTTTCATCTGGTGCTTCACTCTGTTAAAACAAAAATACCTAGGCATCTCGCTAACAATCACTTTGCAAAGAACTGCCTACTAGAGTTGAGCGAACCCGGACTGTAAAGTTCGGGTCCGTACCGAACTTTGGGGTGTCCGGGACCCGGACCCGGACTTTTCAAAAAAAGTCCGGGTTCGGGTCCGGGGTTCTGGTAATTTTAATGAAAAATGTTAAAAATGCTGTAAAAAAGCCCAGGAAGGTCCTAGAGGTCTGCAAAAAGAAGGAAAATGTGGGTAAGGGTGGGACAAGTGCCCTACAAAGAAATGGGGACAGTGAAATAACTTTAAATATTTTAAAAAAAATAAAAACATAAAAATGCAAAAATGGAGATCATCTTCAAAATGGGTCTGAAAAGTATTAATTAACATTAGAGGCCATAGAACTGTTCTAAAATCATCTTCAAACTATGCCCAAAAAATATAAATAAGCCCAGAGTACCCATATCACTGTTCTGCAAAATGTGTGTATCACTTTAAATCAAACCGGAAATCAGTGAACATCTTTTATTCACACTTCTTTTTAAAATGTGTGTATCACTTTAATTGAAACCGTCAAACATTGCACATCTCTTCTGCACAATTATTTCAAGTGTGTGTGTCACTTTAAATCAAACCG
>BLSH010124173.1:1437072-1448308 GCA_018402905.1 Glandirana rugosa
TTTGGATTTGTTCGATGACATCGTCCATTCACCATTTAGTCAGTTTTATCACTTTATAATGAAAAAGAGGAACGGTTTTCGTAACACTTAGTCCACAATTTTAATGTGTCCATGTATAAGGTCTACGATTATTAATCTCAACTCACTTGGAGACCTTCAAGCCCAAGACGACCAGGCAGGCTTGAAGCCCTGTTTCAGGCCCAGGCCCAGGCCTGCCTTGGCCTTGCTAGCGTACCTGTTGCTTGGGGTAACTTTAGTTACCCCTGGGCTTGAAAATCCGTGTTTTTACCGACATTGTTTCAGGACCTTTCGGGATCTCCTTCCTTTTGCAGCCCTCTAGGGCTTTCCAGGACTTTGTTACAGCCATTTTTGTGCCTAAAAGTTCGGGTCCCCATTGATTTCAATGGGGTTCGTTGTCCATGCGATCGTTCCGGTTCCGTCCGGACCCGGACCCGGACTTTGTCCCGAAGTTCGGACGGACCAGCAGAACCCGAACTTCCAGAGGTTCACTCAACTCTAATTATTAGCATCTGGAATATGTACCTGTGTAATTTTAACACCTGATTCACAATGCTTTTGGCAAGGAGAAAAAGTAATATTTCACTATTTTGACTGATTTACCACTTACCTGCTACAGTAGCTTGTTTAGGTTTCAGTCAATATTTTTCTAGACAAGTAGGTCAGCAAAAGGTATATTCATTATATTTTTTTTTTATTTTTACTTTTACGCTAAGTTTTTATATTAAAATTATATCATAATGTATTGTATATGCAAAACACTAAATAAAGTGTACTGCAATTTTTGAAGAATGATCAAAGTTAGTTTACTTTACTAATGGGCCTTAAGCTCAATCTTTCAATGAGACTTCAACAAATGTAGAACGTAATGTAACACTGGAGTACTTACACTTATTTTATGCCTAATTATTTTCCATATGCCCCTATGTCACCAGATCAAACCTCTTGTTGAGCTTAATTTCATTCACATGCATTATGGCACCTAAAAAACGCTGCCCAAATGCCATCTTTGGTTTTCATTTTTTTCACTAAGGGAAGTGAACGCTGCCAATGCTTCCAAAACACAAGCTAAAGGCGTCGAAAACTCTATAGGTGTATTTTGGTGCACAAATTCAATGAAGGCAGCAGGCTGCGGCAAAGCCCAGACATTGCAACATGGCCTACAATATTTGACAAAATGCAAAGTGGAGCAGCGCTAACAAGCTGGTGTATACTCTCACTTCTGTGTGCTATTGTTTTCATTACCTGGCATGTTGGCAGACAGTGCGTAAGCATTGAAAACACTTGTTTTTGACGTATTTCAAATCCAGTGTGAAAGAGGCCTTAAAGAAATATTCAAATCCCTGTATAGACAGAGGGTGGTAGAGACAGGGAAAAAGGAAATGTGTTTTTCACAGAAAGAACTGTACTTTTTGGAAAATTTAATGTGGTTTATTATATAGGCAATTTAGAAGCAAGCAGTATGTAGAGGCATACAATGGTGTAAAAGGTTGGTGAATGCATATGCACTGTAATTGGTCCCAGGGAGTAATGAATGCTTTATTGTTCTTCAATATGATGACGCTCAGGTCACATGGTCCCATGATTATCCTTGATGAATCCATTGTTAGCCACAATATATTTCTACTATGCTGCTTTCAATTAAATGTATTACATAATTTAACAAACACTTAGAACATTGTTTCCCATGGGGTCTATAGTATTGTAAATTGTATAATCTTATTTGATTTCCCCAGGGGGCCCATTGTAAATACTGTAATCATATAAATATACACAACATTGTCCCCCTATATAAATTGTGTATACTAATGCATCACCTAAGACACACAAGTTCATCAGTGTATATATTTAGGATATTTGAAGAATAGTATGAATATAAAATATTTCTATACGCCATGGTATTCATTGACTAAGGGTGTAGCAGGAAACTGCACTTCACAAAGGCTTGTAGTACTGAATACTATGAGTACTGACACATTTTCTTACATGTAGGGCAGTGGTTCTCAACTCCTATCCTCAGGACCCACCAACAGGCCAGATTTTAAGTATTACCTTGGGGAGATGCAGACTAGAATACTGCAATCACTGAGCAGCAAATGATATCACCTGTGATGCATTTCACTTATCCTGCAAACCTGGCCTGTTAGTGGGTCCCAATGACAGGAGTTGAGAACCACTGATGTAGGGAGAAGTGCAGCTGCTACAACCTATACATGATAGATACTGTATTGTAGAAAGTCGTCCTTAATGTATATACTGTAATTGTTACTATGGATACTTTGCCAGATAGCAAGCAATTTTGCTGCAAGTTTGAAAATGACTTGCTAAGCTATTGCTAGACTTGCCAGGCTTCAAAAATTTGTGCACATTGCATGACTCCAGATCAACTTTCTTTGCAAACATTCTGCATGTCTGCTGCAAGTTCTGGTTCAGTTATGTTGTGCAATAGTCATCCCACCACAGGAGTCACTGTGGCTGAATTTTGATGCTGCAGACTTGGAGAGCTCTTGCTGTAGACTTGCCAGGCAAATTTACTACAAATTGGAAAAGTGTGAACTACAACTTGTGCTTCAAGTGCTCTGCAAGTGTACAACTTGCCAGTAAAAATGTTTAGCAAGTTAACAGACTTACAATTTAACACTGCCATAAATGTGTGCCAAGTTATCCTTGCTATCTGGGTTATTATGTTCATAGAAAATACATTATTAATTGATGAATAGCAGAAAACCCATTCTTTCACTGAAATATTGGTGAGGTCCTAGAAATATACATATCCAACATGTGACAGCTTATCTGGAAATTACTGCATATGACCATAGTCAACATGGGCAGATGTAGCTATAGAATATTAACTAGCTACCATTATACACCATTTATGTGACATTAGAAGAAGGATTGGCATACGATCCTCGTACACTTATGGACCATTATCATCACACAGTTTGGTGGATACAGATAGGGCTCTATTTAGCACTGTAACGGAGGCCAGGAAAATTATTTTTTTTGTTGCGTTTTCTTTGTTGAAATCAACATTGTGCAATGTAGCCAGATTGTCTGCTTAATTAGCCTAGGAGTTCCTGTGCCTCGCAGGGGGTGGGAGGGAAAGTTGATCTCGTTAGGAGGCAATCTCAGCCTGGCATCCTGAAACTGGACAGGGCCAGACTTGCCATCTCCGGGGCCTTGTGGGCTAGGTTTAGCTAAATGCAAGGCACAATTTAATTTCCCTATGCTAGGCAAAACAGTCAGTCTTTTGCCAAGCTTTTGCCAGTGATGGACTCAGGGGGACTTTGGTCTGCCTGTACCCCCTAGGAGGCTAGAAAATACATTGGACTTTGCTGTACTGCATTGTGGCCTGCTACCCTCTGTGCCCGGATTGTGCCCTGTGATCCTGGACTAACCCCTTGCTGTACCAAATTGCTGCTTGTGCCCTTGGACTTTGCTGCACTGGATTGTGGCCTGCTACCCTCTGTGCCCTTGGTGGTTAAAATAAGGACCTTGAATGGACTCAAAATAGCTCACACATCTTAATTGCTCACATGGATGCTGTTGTTAAGTATCTCTCCTAGTCCAGGAGCTGCCCTACATAGATTCACACAGAAAAGCCCTATTTTAAATCCATTCAAGGTTCTTGTTTTAACTGAAGTTCCGATGAAGTAGAAGTCTCTGGACCCCAAATTGCTTTGGCTGTTTTTTAGTGTAGTGTTTTGGTTTAGCCTGGCACTCCATTCTATTCCACTGGAGGGTAGTCCTGTCTGTTGTGAGCAGCCTAACATTAGCCAATGTCCTCATACTTTTTAAGTATAAACTCACATCAAGGCCCAAAGGCCTCTTGGATGTTTTTTTTCTTTATTACATTTAATAGTAGAACTGTAAGTGGAAGAGCTGCAATGGATGTTGAGAGATGTCACAAGGCTCATGAATCATAAAGCCATCTGTCTATTCTCTTCTTTGGTGGTCTCTTCAGTTACAAAAAGTAGTTCTCTAAAGAAAACAGATCACATGCTGCCTCCAATAGTACATTCTAGTAGTAAATTCTACTAGAATAATCACATCACACACAGAGGGGAGCTTGTACAGAAGAGCATCATAGACCAGGTGAAACTAGGATAGTCCACTTAGTGGGCTGATTTGGTCTATTTTCTATCCAGTCTAGTTCTAGGTGAGTGTTGTGCTGTAGCTGCCCAAGGGAGGACGTCTAGTGATTTGTATTTTCTTCATATTATTGATCCTTGTCTGATATTTTATACCTGCACACGTCCTTGAATTTCTGTAAATAGTATTGCAAAAAGCATCAATTAAAGCATACACATTTCAATCACTGCCTACTGCCACTACAGAAACTGCATATGATATTGCTAAAATCATCAAACACATATGCACTAATGGCAGTTGTCTGCAGTATCTTAATCATATTTATGCTTTTAGGCATGTGGTATGTATTTCTATCTTTATTAATAGAACATTTGCTATGTTTTTACAGGTAAAATCAAAGGTTGAGACAACTTGCCTTATGAGTGGTTCAATTTTTTGTAACGTCTTCTGTACCAAGCTATCCTACATGCTACAAATCTAAAGTTCTATAGACTTATATTATAGTATAGCAAAATGCGGGCTATTACTATATTAATTAAAAGAATACAGAACTATATGTGATCAGTACATATTGGGATAGGGTACCTAAATATTGATTTAAGGATATTCACAGAAGAGATAAATTCATTTAGTGGGGAAAGGTAATGAATAAGATAAATGGAAGATAAGGGGAGGATTAGGGAAAGAGGTGATCCTCCTTCTGTATATCACAATGTGAAGAAACTGGATGTTGCAGATGTTAGTTGGATTTATATTTTACAGAGTGATGATAGATGTGTAATAAGACTTATAAGGTTATATATATATATATATATACATTTTTCCTATTTTCTGTTTATATTATCTTGTTTGTTTCATTTGTATTTTTTGCCTTATTGTGCGTTAAGTCCTGTTTGCTGCATCTTGCTGTGCTTCATGACAACGCATATGGAATTCAATGGTAACGTGCCTAAAATGAATATAAAACCAATTGCACCTAAAACACACTGCAGAGATGTGACCTGGCCCTTAAAGCCCTGTACACAAGATCAGAATATCGTAAAAAAATATCGCTTTTCGAATCGATCGCACAATAATCTGATCGTTAGTACACAGCTTTCGTCCGAAATGTTCCTAAGGGACAAACAAGAATTTTTTTCTCGAACGCTACCAGATCGTACAATTTTAATTTAATCAGTACAGTTTTCTTCTGAAAATACAATAAAAGTACACTACAACACATTACATTACTTCCGAATTTTTATTCTGTCGTACGAGAATTTTCGTAGTTTAGTAACCTATCCATTTTCGATATGGAGATTAGCATCCAAAAAAAAAAATGGACGATCATTGGTCCGATAATCTCATTGTGTGTACTAGGCTTAAAGTGGTTGCAAACTATGTTACACCACTTGTACTTACAGGTAAGCCTATAATATGGCCTACCTGTAGGTACTGTGAATATCTCCTAAACTTGCACAGTTTAGGAGATATTCAGAGTGAATGCAGCCGATGACATCATCAACAGCCCGTGCCGGAAACGGAGTAACGTCATCACGGCTCTGGCCACTCACATCGCCGGAGTCCATAAACGTGGAAGAAACACCGGGGGAAGATGTCAGTCATCTCAGTGGTGAGCGGGCCCCACTGAAAGGGTTTCGTTGTAAGGTAAGTGTTTCATAATGTGCTATTATGCCACTGTCTTACAGTTTTTTTTGTTGTTTGTTTTTTTGTTTTGTTTTTTTATTCTTCAGTGATTTACAGCTGTTTTCACTGTGTTTTGCTCTAACCCGTGGATGAGGTACAGATAAGAGCTTGGGTAAGGTTTGTTACCTTGTTTGTTTTACATTGTAATCACGTAATGTTTTAGTTACAATATAATTATTTTGTTGTGGTAATTAGGCTTCAGATTACTATTTGATATATTGTTTCTATTTAGTTCTATATAAATGGTCTGCCGGTAACCATGGCAGTGATGCACAATACCCTGTAGAAAGGCAATATGGTTTCTCTGCCCCTCACTTTATAGGTGGATGCCCTACAAAAGTACTACCTCTGTTGTGTCATGTTCGTTATGTTTTATACATGTCTTGTATTGTGCATTGTAATTAGGTTTTGTGGCTGGTGCAATCTAGTTATTAGGGGGTTTTAATACTCTCAGCAGCCTGCTCCCTGGTGTTCCTGGTTCCACGCACTTTGAGTGGACATAAATACAGGGGAGGTGGGCCCCATGGTCATTCATTGGTCTGTCTATAGGAAGTGTCAAGAGGACTTGCTTAACCACTTCACCCACGGAAGAATTTTGCACTTTAGGACCAGAGCACTTTTTGCGATTCGGCGCTGCGTCGCTTTAACTGACAATTGCGTGGTCGTGCGATGCTGTACCCAAACAAAATTTGCGTCCTTTTTTCCCACAAATAGAGCTTTCTTTTGGTGGTATTTGATCGCCTCTGTGTCATTTCTTATCGCCGCTATAAACAAAAGAAGAGCAACCATTTTGCAAAAAAAAACCAAATTTCTTACTTTTTGCTAAAATTCAAATCCAAAAAAAAAATATAAAAAAACATTTTTTTTCACCGTTTTTGGCCGATTTATATAATTCCTCATATTTGCGATAAAAAAAATCGCAATTGGTGTTTATTGATTGGTTTGCGCAAAAGTGGCCGCGTTTACGGATGATGAGAATTCATTTCTGGGGTTTTTTTTCGTTTTTTTTTTTTTTTACTAGTAATGGTGGCGATCTGCAATTTTTAGCGGTAATGCGATATTGGGGGGGACATGTCGGAACATTTTGACACTTTTTAGGGACCAATGACATTTATTCAGCGATCAGAAATTTAAATGTCCACTGATTACTGTATAAATGTCATTGGCAGTGAAGGGGTTAACCTGCAGGGGGAGAGCTAGGGGTTAAGTGTGTTCCCTGGGTGTGTTCTTGCTGTGGGGGGGTTGGGCTAACATGGGCATGAGAGATCTAACTGATCCCAGTGACAGGGATCAGTAGATCTCTCATGCCCCACTGACAGGGCGGGGAACCGCCGTGTTTACATCGGCGGTTCCCCGTTCTTTTCCCTGTAGCCGCTCACCGCGGCTTGCCGGCGGACATCGGGTCCGGCCGAGCCGCGGGCACACTCCCCAGGAGTGCGGTGGGTGCGCGCGTGCGCGCGCCCCCTGGTGGCCAAATGCGAATCGCCGCTTATTTACGGAGGGCTCCCCGACTGCCGCCATGAAAAGACGGCGCGCGGTCGGGAACCTGTTAATAACTTAAATATTGGGCACTTACACCCCCTTCCTGCCTAGGCCAATTTTCAGCTTTCAGCACTGTCACATTTTGAATGACAATTGCGCAGTCATGCAAAGCTGTACCCATATGGAGTTGTTATAATTTTTTCACACAAATAGAGCTTTCTTTTTCTTTAAACACAACGGGGTTTATATTTTTTGCTAAAAAATTTTTTTAAAAAGACTGACTTTTTTTGAAAATAAGCAATTTTTCTCCTTTACTGATGTGCACTGGTGAGGCAGCACTGATGAAATAGCACTGAAGGGCACTGATGAGGTGGCCCTGAAATGCAGCACTGATGAGCACAGGCAGACGGCAATGATAGGCACTGATAGGTGGCACTTATGGGCAATGATAGGCGGCACGGGTAAGCGGCACTGATGAGCAGGCACTGATGGGCACTGAAAGGCAGCACTGATGGGCACAGATGAGAGAGAACACTGTCAGTGTAAGGAGAGGAGAGCCGATAACCGGCATTTCCTAGTTTAGTTGTGATCCGCTGTGATTGGACACAGCTGATCACATGGGTAAAGAGCCTCATCATCGGCACTTTACTGAGATCGGAGTTGCGCCATGTCCCAGGTACACAGCGCCCCGCCAATCATCATGCTGCACGCCCCAGTGGGCATATAGTACAGTGAGACCAGGGCGATGTCATATGGTGTCGGCCCAGAACGAGAGAGCCACACCGCCGCTGTCATTAGTCTATACGGTGGGCAAGAGGTGGTTAAGGATGTATAAGCATTTGTGCCTATTTGAGTAGCCCCTTGGTTCCAGGATATGGACAATAGCTTTCATAAGGGACATGGATCGGGCCACAGGGCAGGGTACCAGGGCACCAAGGGTAACACTGACAGCCTTTGTCAATATTGAATATGTGTTTGTTTTGTGATGTATGAGGACATTCTTCAGTAAATAATTAAGTGGAAGAAGAATCATTGTTTAGTCTGCATTTATTCCATATCACATAGTGGTGTATGCAAGATGTATACAATAATATTTAGTGGGGGAAGAACACATTAACCTTCTGGGTTAAAGGAAGGAGGACTCTCTACACAGATGCAAGCATAAGTTAACACTAGCAGGTGGTAACCTAGCTAAAGGCATTTGGGGATTAGGGGATATAAGTACAGAAAAGATAGAAGTCTGCCTAGTGAGAAGCAAGTGACTTGGTGAGGGTGACGGAGACATCCAGTAGCAGCCGGGGGACCAGTTGCTTCAGATTCCTTCCCTCAGTGGCATGGACTCCATCATGGGGTTAGCTGCGGTATGGGATCTTCCTTGGGAGAAGAAGCATGATGTAGCTTACTACAGTGTGACAGTGTTCTGTTACATATGAAGCTAAGTGTGTCAACTGTGTCATCATATTACGCCAATTACAATGGACTGGTGGAGTCCAGGACATGTTCTGCATTACCGGCTCATAATGCTACATGTTGAGGTGTCATGCAGAGCTAGAGATGCCTTCCCAGAGTTATATTAGGAGAGAAGTGTATGTGATGGAGAATGCTGCATTAATACCTCTTCAAGTGTTTGTAGGCGATTCCTTTGTCGGCTCCTATGGGGCAGAAGATTAAATCAGCAGATTACAACAGTACCCCTTCACCTGGTAACATATTTAAATAGATGGTGGTAATGGCAGCTGGCATACTCAATGAATCTTTGCATAAACAGAGACTACAAAATGGACATTAGGCTGGGGGATTCCATTTAGTAAGAGTGACTTTGGATGAATATAGCTTTTTGGGTGTTGCACTTGATGATCCTTCTTACAATGTTTCTCCCCATATTTTTTTGGCTTTATTTAATTTACAAACTGGCCTCTAGCTGATTGCTTTGCATAAAAACCAGAGCATAAGAGGGAGGTTGTTTAGTATAGAATTGTGTGTTAAAAGTAGTGTTGAGAGAACCCGGACTGTAACGTTCGGGTCCGTACTGAACTTTGGGGTGTCCGGGACCCGGACCCGAACACGGACATTTCAAAAAACGTTTGGGTTCGGGTTCTGGGTTCTGGTAGTTGATCACGCATGTTGAATAGCTGCAGGGCAGCCAATCAACAAGCGTTTCACTGGTTTGCCCTTAAAAGCCATCACAGCCATGCCTACTAATGGCATGGCTGTGATTGGCCAGTGCATCATGTGACCCAGCCTCTATATAAGCTGGAGTCACTTGATGCTGCAGTCGCATGGTCTCTGAGACTCTAAATAGTATAGGGAGAGGAAGCTGCCAGCGTTTTTGTGAGGGACAGATTGCAGACATTTTAACATCTGATCCTGCATCCTGAGATTACTACTACTGTTGCTCTGAGGGACAGATTGCAGAAATTTGAGAATCGAGATTTCACATACTGCTGCTTTGAGTGACAGATTGCAGATCAAACCCTGCCTAACACAACGATCGATTTGATTGTACACAACAATCAGATTGTGGGAGTAATTTGAGATTTCACATATTTTGTTTACATGAACAACACTACTTGCTGTTCCAACAGCGCTTGCATAACATACTATGAGTCTCTCATTTCAAAGTGACCGTGCCTGTGCAAATTGCCTTCTCTAATACTTGTGCAAAACCGTTTTATGTGCATAAATCATATCATTATGTGGTAAAATTAAAACTGTTGAAACATCATATAAAATTGTTGAAACATCATAAAATTAATTCATTGTTTAAAAAAGTGCTAGTGCCTTTAAGATTCTATACAAAAGTCTATGTTTCAAAAGTGCCAGTGAAAGTTTGGTTTGAAGGTGAAATAGATTTCTTCAGGGCAATCACAAAACTTCTTAACTTCTTAAATCAAAAAAGTGCCCGTGCCGTGCTGAGTGCTCAAATAAAAGTAAGTGGTTGAGGGTTTTTTCCCCGCTTACCAGACTCTTTTGACTCTCCAACCGTACGGTATGGAGAAGTCACTTGCGCTTTAGGTCTACAATCCGACCTATGGATGTGGTGCCGTCTGCTTCCCTTGTCTCCCTTGTTCGTCAGCGTACCATTGGGAAATGAATAAAAAAGAATCTCATTGCGTACCTCTCTTATAAAAGGATTTATTTAGCCACTTCCACAGTACAGCTTTAAAACAGTCACACTGCGAGCGCTCCGTGAACACCACCGCTGAGTGCTGGTGGTCACTTTCGTTCCCGCCTGCCTTCGTTTTGCGTTTCACAGGAGCGTGGCTACGTACACCTTGTGTTCCATCTAACGCGTTTCGTCATATCCTGTGACGTCTTCTGCAGCTGGAGCTCCACAGTCAGCACACACAGTATTGCCAGGTTTCTGGGCCAGCTCCAGCAGGGCTCTCTTGTTCCTTTCTTCCCTTGTGGGAAGTAATTTGAGATTTCACATACTGCTGCTTTGAGTGACAGATTGCAGATCAACCCTGCCTAACACAACGATCGTTATGATCGTACACAATGATCAGATTGTGGGATCGTACACAATGATCAGATTGTGGGAGTAATTTGAGATTTCACATACTGCTGCTTTGAGTGACAGATTGCAGATCAAACCCTGCATTACACAACGATCTGACTGCACTAGGTAGAGGCTTCTGCTTAGAGGGACAGATTATTGTTCAAAAATCATTGCCTACTCCTATAGGGCCAGGTTCCAGCTGTTGCTATAAGTGACACATTATTGTTCAAAAATCATCTCCTAGTTCTAAAGGGAGAGCTTCCAGCTGTTGCTGTAAGTGACACATTATTGTTCAAAAATCATCTAGTTCTAAAGGGAGAGGTTCTAGCTGTTGCTGTTAGTGACTAGTGTTGAGCGAACCCAGACTGTAACGTTCGGGTCCGTACCGAACTTTCGGGTGTCCGGGACCCGGACCCGAACACGGACATTTCAAAAAACGTTCGGGTTCGGGTCCGG
>BLSH010124173.1:1455560-1472165 GCA_018402905.1 Glandirana rugosa
GTACTTATATATATATATATATATATACTGTATATATATATATATATATATATATATATATATATATATATTCATGCTTGTATAAAGTTCTTGTTCACATGTTCAGTGGTTCTAAACACAACTCCGAAAAGTTATCTATGGTAAATTTATTTTCAGAGGTGAGAGCCAGTTTACAGGTGCTCAGTTGACACCACCACCTCCTTTTATCCCAATGTGTTTTTGTCATGGTCCCATTTATTTCAATGGGCATGGTTGGCAAGTGAAACTGCCTGGCAAATGTGGAATTAGTTAAATTTGCTGCACCGCAAAGCATCTCACCACAGCAATGTGGACAGACCTGAGCACTCATTATGTTATTTTGTAGGTGGGTAGTCAGGGGGCAATAAAAACACGGATCAACCACATGTTTTGCTACCACTTTGCCCCTGTGTGAAAAGGCATACAGGAGTCGTCTTGTTTATGACCCTAAATGTTACTGAAAATATTGATTACCCAGCTACTTATTCATAGAAATTTAGGCACATTTCTCCTTTTTGCTGTTTTTTTTTACTCTAATATTCCATTACAAAATTACTATTTGGAAGGAAATATTCATTTAGCAATTTCTGCTGTTGCATACTGCAACTGTGCAGATAAAATACCTGTATAAAGAACCTGGATTCCTGGAATGAAAGTCACCATATTTTTACTTCTCGGCTGTTGTGCAGTACAGCTGAAAACATTTAGCTTTCCTGTCCCAGAATTGGTTGTAGCAATGAAGTTTGAAAACTCTCCATCTGAGGTTGTTCACACAGATATATATATATATATATATATATATATATATATATATATATTTCCAAAGATAAGATGGGGCTTGATAGGTGAACATTCACTGATAAGGTTTATCTGAGGCACAAGGTTGACTTCCTCAGAAGCTTGTGCCTCATCAAAATAAACCTTATCACTGAGTGTTCACCTTTCAAGCCCCTTCAGTACTGCCCTCCCTCCTGAGGAGTAAACATTGCAATGTCATGTGGAGAGGGTATAGCAGTATCCATTCTCACTGTTAAATGAGACACAAGCTCAACTTCCGCAGGAGCTTGCGCCTCATCAATATTAAATCTTATCACTGTATGTTCACCTTTCAAGTCCTTTGAGTGCTGCCTAACGCCTAGTGCACACAGGGTGAATGTCAGGTGGCATCGGCCGGTTCAATAGAAACTGGCCAACATTCGGTCCGTGTGTACTGGAGTTGGTCCGACAGAAGACAGCTTCTTCCAAAGGGGCATTACTGAAAAAGGTCTGCCGATCAGCTCCCGATCTGACTGGAGTGTCCTGGCAGGGGGACCATCCCCCTGTCAGAACACAGTAGCACAGCAGGGAAGATTGCTGCACTAACATCTGATTGTTAGTACAGCAGCTCCGATCTGAGCTGTCAGTTTTGTTTTGTTTTCAACCCGCTGGGTTGAACGAAAAAGAACTAGTAGTGTGTACAAGGCTATACTCCTGAGGAGTAAACGCTGCAATGTCATGTTGAGAAAGGATAGCAGTTTCTACTCTTAATGGCAAACAGCCCCTTTACTGTAATGATAGTATATTTAAAAACTAAAATATCACCTTATGATAAAGATATATATATTTAAATAACTGGTCATTTTCTTACAATTGAATCAGCTTAGCAGAAATAGAGATATATTTGAGAAGCTGTTTTATAAAAAGTGCTATGCAGCATGGTTGAATACAATTGTACTCTGCTAAAAATGTTGTGTTTTAGGTTTAGAGGCCCACTAATGTATATGTGTGTATTATTTTTTCCATTAATAACTTTGCTTTAATTAACTAAAGCAACCCATATTTGTTACAACTTGACGCCTAATTAGGTAGCTACAATTACACTTTTTTTTCTGCAGTGCTACCTGATGGCCACTATTGGAATAAGATCTAACGGTTCAAATAGACTGAAGCTATTAGGCACCAATGATTAGATTCCAATTTGCACAGCAATGTAAGCAACAGTGTTGTGGGAAGTGGCCCCTTCTGTCATACTACATCAGAATCAGATTGCAAATTTTCTTCTTACAAGGATATCCTGTGTAATTGGCTGATCGATACAGTGGGTATTCATTTTGGAAGGTTAACAATGTAAATGCATAAGGTCACTGCTGAGCAGTACAGTTAAATAAGCTAGAAGATGTAAGTATGTAACAATCGTGATCATCAACCAAATACACTAAATTGCCCTTATTTATATTACTAAATAAGACTGTGATACAGTGGTTTGAGGATAACACCTCAATACAGGCAGTTCCTGGGTTACAAACAAGAAAGGATCTGTTGGTTTGTTCTTAACTTAAAGTTGAATTTGTATATAAGTTGGAACAGGTACATTTTTTAAGTGTAGCTTCAGCCAAAAGAATAATTTTTAAGATTTTTGGATAGCATAGGGAAGGGTTAAAACCCCTGTAATGTTTGTTTTTCTGTCTGTGTCTTGTTCTGAAGATGTCACCTCACTTCCTGTCCCAATGATAGTTGGATTTTGAAAATTTTGGGTTGATGTAGAAACAAGGATTGGTGATAAAGCATCAGTGGAGACCCCTTTTTCCCATAATAACCCTTACAGGAGTGAATTTCCCTTCCCAGGAGTAGATTTTCCTCTCCTCCTGTTGTCTCTATTTGTTTGTAAGTAGGAGTCGTTTGTAAGTCGGGTGTTTTTAACCTGGGGACCACCAGTATAATTTAAGCCTGTCAATAGCAAAGGCCATGAAAAAAATGGTATGTTACTTTACTTATATGCTGTTTTTTATAGCCCATTGAGTTCCCACAGTGACCTATCTGAAGCAGAAAGCCCTTGCCATATAAAGTCTTTGTGCTCAGAAACATGTAGGCTGTATGCAGTGAGACCTATTCAATAGGTGACAGATTTAACACGGCCTATATTTTGTTAATCACGTACCACAGATTTGTATTACTGCATACAGCAAAGAAGTTTCTGTGGAATTTTACGTCACAGTTTACTAAAATACAAGGCTTACCTCCAGGACTGAGGACATGATGCCTCAGGCATCAAAGCTAAATAGGAATTTTCTACCTCTGCAAGATTATTCCCTATGGAGGTTTGAGGTTAACCTACTACAAAGAGACTAGACTCTCATTTAGATCCTCGAAAGACATTTTGAAAATTGAAGTCTGCTGCACGCAGTTCAAATACAAAAGTAACAACTTTTTCCATATAATGCACCAAAATACTACTCACCACAGTTGTACACGATCAATAATGACACGGTTACTTTGCAGAGGCCTTTGTTATTTTCATGTAGCTTGTAAAACCATGAATCAAACTTGTATATCTGTCAACTATCCTACATCCATCTTACCTCCTTCATACAGACCAAATTGTGCTATACAGTGCACGCTGCTGGAACGCTCCTGATGCTTCTGTTACCTTTGGCAACAAATGCTTTTTACCTGTAATTTTCATTCTCCTTTAAGGAGCCATCTAATAAAAACCATACTGGGTGTTACTTCATAAAATTTCTTAAAGACTCAGACTGTGCACCCACCAATAGCAACTAACCACGGCCCTGCTTTGCTTAAAGCAGAATTCACCCTAAAGTGGAAGTTCTGTTTTATGACTTTGACAGGTACCCGCTTCCCCTTCCGGTTGGATTGCCATATCGGTCCACTGGACGTTCAGCTCCCCCCTAATCGCAACCTTCTGGGACACATCACAGGTCCCAGAAGGCAGCGGGACCATTCACAAAGCGGAGCAATGCATGACTGCGCAGTGGGCGGACAGCTGTGAAGCCGTGAGAAATCACATCAGGCGGTCCACAGTAAACTTTCCAGTGCCGGGGAACCGAAGACTGGCAAAGAATCGGTTCCGGTGAGCCTGGCGTTGGGCCCCTGGACAGGTGAGTGTCCTTTTATTAAAAGTCAGCAGCTACAGCATTTGTAGCTGTTGACTTTTCATTTTTTTTTCTCAAATAGAGCGAAGAACCGCTTTAACTACTCTTCCTTCCTAAAAGCTGGTGTAAGACTGGATGCTATAGGTTACAGAATAACAAAACCTTATTGCGTTTCTAATATTTTGTTTGGAACTGGGTCCTAATTTTATGATCTTTCTGATAATCTCATAGAATACATACAGCAGATATATATTTCACCTGTATATTAACATTATTACAATAAGCAACAAAGTGAAAAAAAAAAAAAACAGTACAGATATTAAACTTTTGTACTGTTATAAATAATACATATAAGTAAAATGTCATCTGAAATCATCCATATCCACTTTCTTTTCTTTGACTAACTGACCACAAATTGTTTTAATCAACAAAGATTACAGTCATTGAACAATGGTCTTTACTCTATATTACGAGGGGCATTCAAATCAAACAGGGACTTCTCATATTACAGGTATAAAAAGGGATGCTAGAGTGGCGGTACTACACGCAGTAGTAAGTGGCAAGTGTGTCCTATTACTGATAGGTGGTGCACATGTTGCGGGCCAGTCCAGAGACTGTTAATCAAGATGGTAGAAAACAGTGTTTGTGCGTGAATGGAACAGCTCCACCACGGACTCACCACCACCAAAAAAATTTCAAACAAGGTAAAGTGATGACAAGTGTTTTTTGGGACAAATGTAGCGTTATTCATGTGGATTTTCTACTCCATGGTGCCACTATCAACAGTGAATATTATTGTCATGTTCTGAGTGTTGTGCATACACGTCTGTGGAAAAAAACGGCCTGGTTTGACCACTAAGGGCATCCTGTTTATCCAGAACAATGCACAAGCTCATACTGCTCACTGTACTACCTGCACATTACAGCACCTTGGCTGGGAGATATTGCCAGATCCCCCTTACAGCCCGGACCTCGCTTTGATGGATTTCCACCTGTTTGGACCCCTAAAAGATTTTCTTGGAGGTCAGCATTTCAGCACTGATGATGAAGTGAAGCAGGCTGTCCTAGGATGGTTCAGGCGTACTGACAAATCTTTCTATGCCGAAGCTTTCCAGGCATTAGTTAAATGCTGGGAAAAGTGTATAAATGTAGTAAGGGATTATGACAAAAAATAAATGCAGGTTCCACTCCTTAAAAATTGTTCTTTTATTATCTAAACTCAAAAGTTCCGGTTTGACTTGAATGTCTCCCGTATAATGCAACAGTTTTTTCCTGTTAAATGACACCCAAGGACATCTTTATAAAGCAGTGAATCTGACATTCACCAAACACTGCAGGTGAATAGTCCAGTTACATGTAATTTAAATGACAGTGAATGATTCAGCGCTAGACAATGTCTGGTGAAAGTTACATTATCTGCTTTATGAATAGACCCCCTATTATCTGTGTGCCGCTTAATGTGTGCCCTGATATACAATTTACAAACTTTAATGGAAATGCTGATAATGTAAAATGTTTTACAATTTGCTTTTAATTTGTTCAAAAGTATATCGTATTTCACAGTTATTAAGGTAAGACGATGTTGGATTTAAATATCAATTTTCATGATATCTAATATCATTAGATGTTATATTTGTGGCATTGGACACTGTATTTCCTCTACAGGTGGTAATGTATAAAATGAGCCTTTTTTGTTTTGGAAACTTGATCAAAAGTAAAAGTGAATCCTCCTAAACAGTAATCACCTCTACTCTGTATTAGTGCATCCAGGACAGTGTCTACAGGAAGCAGATGGGACCTGATCTTTTGCATTCTCACCTATCATATGTCCTGAGTTTTGACCACACATTGCACTCCATTTATTCCAACTAGCAAAAACTATTGCAAAAGAAAGATTATCTTTCTTTATTGGTTACTTAGGAGTGATCTTTAGTTGTATCTTTTGTCCATTTCCAATTCTTTGATTACCACTGTTCCACCATTAAATCGATCATTCTGTTAATACTTAAGTCTGGAGAGTCAAAAATGTCAGTGGAAAATATACTTGAATTCATGGGACTACTAGGTCCAAAGTTGGAAGTAGATCCTGATGTCAGTGCTTCAAGCCAGTCTGCTGGATCAAATGGAGCACAAGATGAGGAGGAAGAAGAGGATGATGGGGACATGTTTTCCGGCTGGTCTGGTGAAGATGGCATTTCAATCTGATCAGGAGAGAACATGACTGAGAAGCTATCCTGGCCAGACAGGAAATCAAAATTTCCACACACTGGAAACTCCAGAATTGTAGAACTGGGTACAGTTGGTGGTGGTTGGGCATCCATACAGCAATGAAGTTGCTTTGTGAAATTCCTGTTTTGAGCTGTATATGTATTTTGAAGATCGCTTTCTGGCTTCAGGGTATCCACCATGTCATTGTCGACATGCATTAATTCATCTGAAATGCAAAATGGAGACCATATTTTAGAATATACATTTTCACTGAAAGTGGCATAGATGTTAAGTCCAGCCTAAATGAAAAATATGCGTAATGATTGGGGTCAACTCAAAAAATACTCTGGAATTTCATCATTAGGTGATAAAGCAATAGCCAACACAAGATTGAGTTCTCATTTATTTTGGGCAGTGACAGGCTTAGGCACCATGGGTTTCTAAAATGGAACTTCTCAGGATAGAAATGTTGGACTACCATCACTAAGTTTTTCTTGTTTGGCGTTTTGGGGCTGTCATCCTTATTTTTCTACTTGATGAGTCACTGACCCCCCCAAGAAGCATGTGCATACCACATATCTGACGCCAGATATACACGTGCTTGTTTGAAGTCATTGGCTCACCAAGTCCTGAAGGAAGGATAAATATGACCTGTAACTTGCACCTTCAAAAACACATCAGTAATAGCAGCTTCCATAGTTCTTGTCTGGCAGGTTCCTATTAAAACTGAACCCAGGGAATATACAAAACCCTTTAGTCCAGTGTTGTATTTATTTAATCATGGCTCAATATACATAAAAATAAAATTGGGACAAGTAAGAGGGGGCTAGCAGTATGATATAAGCAGGATTTACTGCTTTACACAGTGCTGTCAGTCAATGACGGAGGGGTATGTATGAGAGGTTTGACCACTTCACGGTGCTTTTGTTCCTACATTGTACCATCAGCAAGTTGGAGTCAGACAGGTGACCATGGTAAGAGTAATTCCACTTTTTTTGAGAAAAAAACTTTCCCCTCTGGGTGATCTATGTACATTGCAAGGATTTCAACATACTTTGTTGCAAATTCCTACCTTTTGTTATTCTGAAAGAATAGCTGTTTGTTTGTCTGTGACCATGTGCAAAGTGAACCTGTATGGGAGTGGTTTTATAATTATCAAACAGCTGCTGCACCGGCGAGGCTTTAGATCCCTTTAGACGTGATTTCCCTTTGAGAATATCATACCAAAAATGAAGTGCAGACTTCTGGGAAAATCAGTAAGCCAATCACACAAGCAGGAAATTACATATCTGGGGAGCATTCAGAACACCATCTGTGTACAGAATACCTCCTGGTTGCCATATTGCATTTCATTTTACAGAAAATTACAACACTGCAGATTGATAAAGAAAAATCATTTTAATAACATTCAATTACAATATAGGGGGAGTGGTGATGGCGAGGCGGATGTCCGCATGAAGCAGGAGCTCCGCACGGCCACCGGGGACTAAGCAACGAACAGGCACATCCAGGCGACATACAGACCCTGACAGCATCAGTGGGCACCAGGAGCGATGACCCGCAGGAAAAAGCACCAAGCACACGTCCAGAAACTGGCAAGTTTCTTTCAGCCTGCGGGCAGAAGACCACAACAAAATGGCGGTGGCACGTGGCCGCAACACATTAGCTCAGGGACGGATGGAGGCCAGCTACACCGGCTACAAGTCTCCCAAGTGGCACAGGTAGGAAACCCTGATAGTGGGGACTCCTCAGGCTCCTCTTCACCATCCACGAGGAGCCCAGTTAAAACCAAGCCGCGCAGGGAGCCCACACTGGAACAAGAGGCAGATATGGAACTAGGCCCCATCCAAGCCCCGGCCTCTAGTACAACACCAGCGGTAGCAGACCCCATAGCCACATTCCCGATCACGGGACAACCTATATCGGACAGCACATTAAAAAACATGCTGCTCTCACTGAGATCCTCGCTGCAAACAGATCTCAAGGACTGTGTGAAACAATTTAAACGTGACATCCAAGAAATAGGGGACAGAGTTCCATCCATTGACAATAACATGGAGAACTATGTCACATCATTTAACACAATGGTAGATGCTCATGACAGTCACTCAGACGACATTGAACGGCTCAAAGCTAAAGTAGTTGACCTGGAGGACAGGTCAAGAAGGTCCAACATCAAACTAAGAGGAATACCTGAAAATGTCCAACAGAACCAGCTGCTATCATATGTCACAGACATTTTTGCAAAACTGGTCCCAACACTTTCGGTGACTGACTTATCCATTGATAGGATACATAGGCTGCCTAAACCAGTATTCCTCACAGCTGACACACCAAGAGATGTGCTTCTAAAATGCATTACTACCAAGCAAAAGAAGCAGTCATTGCAGCATTCAAGAGAACAAAAACACTACCAGAAGAACATTCAATTACAATATGACTTGTGTCGCAATTGTAGATATTTTCTTTCTATTTGCAATTATTTTTCCAATGAAAGTGGAGTTTCCCTTTAGCTCATAGTTAGTCATCAGATGAATGAATATTTTCACCTTTTACACATAGAGGATACCTGCAACTCTCATATTAAAGAGGGATATATACATATATATATATAGGGGAGATAACGTTGAAATATTGAGATAATGATTTGTACCTGGGATTCTGCTACTGTATTACTATTGGATATGCCCTCTTGACGCGCCTTTATGCTAAACAATGAGGTTTTATGAAACATACTATTTTCTCTCTTTCTATAAACAATATATATATATATATATATATATATATATATATATATAATTATATATATACACATACATATATACACACAGTATATACACTATATTACCAAAAGTAATGGGACGTCTGTCTTTACTTGCACATGAACATTAATGGCATCCCAGTCTTAGTCCAGCACTGATGTGCACAAGAAAAGCCCGTCTCGCAGTCTCCACTCTAATTCATCTAATTCAAGTGTTCTATCAGGGTGAGATCAGGACTCTGTGCAGGCCAGTCAAGTTCCTCCACCCCAAACTCACTCATCCATGTCTTTATGGACTTTGCTTTGTGCACTGGTCCAAATCATTTAGTGGAGAGGGAATTATGGTGTGGGGTTGTTTTCCAGGGGTTGGGCTTGGCTCCTTAGTTCCAGTGGAACTCCTAAGGCGTCAGCATACCAAGACATTTTGGACAATTTCATGCTCCTAACTTTGTGGGAACAGTTTGGGGATGGCCCCTTTCTGTTCCAACATGACTGCATACCAATGCACAAACAAGGTCTATGATTCCTGACCTCAACCCGGTAGAACACCTTTGGGATGAATTAGAGCGGAGACTGCGAGCCAGGCCTTCTCGTCCACATCAGTGCCTGACCTCACAAATGCGCTTCTGGAAGAATGGTCAAACATTCCCATAGACACACTCCTAAACCTTGTGGAAAGCCTTCTCAGAAGAGTTGAAGCTGTTATACCCATGTAGCTGCAAAGGGTGAGCCAACTCAATATTGAACCCTATAGATTAAGACTGGGATGCCATTAAAGTTCATGTTCGTGTAAAGGCAGGCAACCCAATACTATTGGTAATATAGTGTATATATATATATATATATATATATATATATATATATATATATATATATATATAGAGGACTTCCAGCAGAGAGCGGGTGACTGTATTAAGCATATTGTGGAGTAAGATGTCAGAGTCAGGGCAGATACAGGAAATATTAAAGCTGATGCTTAACATAACTAAAACTAAGCTGTAATAAAAAAAATAGTTCTCAACTTCTCCTTACATTCTGACAATGTATAGTATTTCCAGAGGAAATATCTTGAAAATCTTCTGTCAGAGTTGCTTTAAACTTAATTTTAAAATTATTAAAAACTAACCTGTGTGAAGTAAAGGTTCTTCTAATATATCTTCAATTGAGTGTGTAATGGCCATCTATGAAAAAAATAGACAATTTACTTAGAGGTTGTCATTAAATAAATGCCATGAAGCAGATGTGGAATTTTCAATGACCCACATACTTGTGCCTTTTGTATAGCTTCCTGCAGTTCTTCCTCAAAGGAGCGAGGCTTTTGTATTGGATTTTCAGGACTTGCCGTGATCTGCATTGGAAGCTCAAAATCTTGTCCGATTACTTCGCACGTAGGAGGTGGAAAAACCTGAGAGATTGACAATCAACTTATGTTAGGTCATTCCATCTCTAAATAGATAGAACTTTGTGACTTTCAATGCCACAAGATCCCAACAGGAAAAGTGAGAACAACCGTTTTGATATGCTTAGTAGTTTCAGAGGGCAAAAGTTCATTGCTTTTGAAAGGATAAAGATTCCTTCAATTGCTGTAAAAAAATAAGCAGCTTTGAAATGTCTGTTGACTCAAAGTTTAAAACGAACCCGAACACTGATTAAATAACTTTTTCGATATAGTAAATAGTTTTTGTCCAAAATAACTTATGTTATCATGTCATTGTGTAATTATGTAATTGACTTGTGTGAACATGAAAAATACCTTAAAGTGGTAGTGAACCGCAGGTAGTTTAAAAAAAAAAAAATTCCCTGCAAGGCAATGTCATAATGTGCTACTATGCATTGAATACTAGCACATTATGAGAAACTTGCCTTCGAGCAAAGCCCTCCAGTGCCGCGATGTCACCACTGAGAGGGCTAACACCTTCCCCCGGTCTTCCTTCCGGGTTTGCGGCCTCCGAATATATTAGTGGCCAGGGGCGCGATAACGTCACTCCCGTGCATGCACGCGGTGGCTGCCATTTACGGCACGGGCTCTGAAGGTCCGGCACTGTAAGGCGGACCTTCAGAGCACATGCGCCAGTGATGTTATCGGCTGCATGCACTCTGAATATCTCCTAAACTGTGCAAGTTTAAAAGATATTCACAATACCTGACTAAATGACCCTTATTAGAGGCTTACCTGTAGGATGAAGTGCTGTAACAGAGTTTATTACCACTCTAATTTGTATCTTACAATGCAATAGGGATAAGCTCCCACAATAGGGATAAGCTATAGAGATATTCCCTACAATAGAGATAAGCTCTAAGAGGTCCTATGGCAATACAAATCAACATGACACCCATGACCCATCCTTAAGGTGGGTATGCACGGTCTGAATATTGGCCGATTCAGCAGGAACCGGCAGACATTCGGCCCATATGCACGGTTGTCCTTCGGGCAAAAGCCAGTCTAAGGCCTGGCTTGTGTCGAAGGGACATGCTGGAAAACCAGCATCTGATCAGCGCTCGCAGCCAATTGCTGGTACACATGGGCCGAATTTTACCTGGTTTCTGTTGAACCAGCTGATACCAGCCGATATTCGGCCTGTGTGTACAGCAGCCTGTCTGACAGAAGCTGATATAATGACCGGCTTATTTTGAACAGGCATGCTGGTAAAACTAGCATCTGATCAGTGCCTGCAGCCAATGGCTGTGAGCACTGATCAGTGTGTTCTGGTAGGGGGGGGGGGTCAGTCCCCCTGTCAGAATACAATAGCTCAGCAGGGATATCGCTGTACTAACATCGGTTGTGTAAATACAGCGATCTGTCAGGTTTTTTCGTTTAGCTCATTGGGCCGCACAAAAAAGCCCCCCATGTGTACCAGGCATTAGGTAGTACAATGATCTCAGTTTTTTTTTATTCAGCCTGCTGGGTTGAAAAAAATGCACTGAATGTGTGTACCAGGCATTAAGGTAGAGCAAGAAAAGTCACCAGCACACCATGGGTCTCCAAAACTGGGTCCAAAGCTTTATTAAGTTATCACACCGTTACAGCAAACAGCAATGTTTCAAAGCCTCCCAGGACCCCTTCATCAGGCAGACGACCACAAGTGCCTGATGAAGGGGTCCTGCGAGGCTCCGAAGCTTTAGACCAAATTTTGGAGACCCACGGTGTGCCGGTTACATTTCTCGCTCTGATTGTTCACAGTTCTAGCCGGTGGTCGCTTCAGCACCCACTTATACATACAGCCACTTCTACAGGAACGTGTGCATTAGGAATAGTACATAGGCATTAAGGTAGAACACCACAGAATGCTATGACAGAGAAAAGATTTCAATTCAACACATGGGCAGAAAAAATATAAAATCTATTTAAAGAATATGTACATTTGATTGGCTCAGTGAATAGTTTTTCATGTAAACCTTTACTTAAAACAATATATGTAACAATACACATGTAATGAGAATTTATTTTACAGATTCATGGTGTTTACTCACCATGTAGTTTTCATTAACGTCTGGGCTCATCAGTTGCTCCTGGACTGGTGGTGGTAGTTCTGTTCTATCATTACTCAGAGTATACAAAAACTGTGTGTCTTCAGTTTGTGCTTTCGCACAAGAGGTTATCACACATTCATCAATCTCTTTTTTGATGGTTATTCTGGGGTTTAGCTTCTCATTCTTCCGCCGATTTTTTAAGCGTTTGTGCATCTCTAGTTCCACTCGAAGGTCTTCTGCCTGCTTCTGTTCTTGTAGTAACTTCCATGTCAAATTTTCAATCACTTTTTGCTTTTCAAGAAGGACTTGGTCATCGTCTATTCCTTGCATTGCCATGTCTTTGTCCTGACTTCCTGTCTGTGTCTCAGAACTGTCTTTGACATTGCTAGGTGTTTCGGGTGGCTCAGGAAGACCCTCAGCAGGAACTGGAGGAGGGGAAGTCCGAAAGGTGCAAAGGGTGGCAGCAGTGGTGTCACATGGAGAAGGATTTTGAAAGGACGGAATTTCAATAACTGGGGTTATCAACCCTGCACTTTGGATGGGGGCTGGAATGGTCTTGGCACGAGGAATCTGGTATGGCCTAAGGCGTTCCAGTAATGCTGGTTTTGTGCCTGATACAGGAAGTCCTCTTTTCCTAAGATGTTGGCGGAGCTCTGACACCTTTCAAAAAGTAGATAAGGGGATATCACTGTATAATGATGTGATTTTTAGCACATGTTATGGTTGTTTAAATGCTAAGGGCAATACATAAGGAATATGACAAGTTAGAGTGATGTTACTATACCAAACTCAGAACTGCTCCTATTAGCATATCATTATGGTGTGGCCTTATGAACCAATATGATGGTGTAAGGCCAATTATTTACAATAGCAAAAAGTACTGATCTTTTCTGATTGCTGCAGCTAAGGATTCTGGACTTCCAATCAGCAGAGGCATTTTCAGAATGTATGTGCAGATCTCACTTGCAGAGCTAGAACCTATTATATGTATGACAGGTGTATTTTACAGGAATATGGGAACTTTCTTTTACCAACTGCATATTTTAAGGTGTTGAACATTTACTAGTATTGATAAATTTGAGTCTTTTTTTCTTGACTGTCCTGCCACATAAACGTACTCAGAAAGCAAAAATAACAGTCTAGATTTATTTCTAGTGTCTATCTACTTCAAATTAATTTCTAATATTAGCTGTAATAAGTCAACATGAATGTACAAGCTTAAATATATTAAGGACAAGACTCTTCTTCAGTGTCCTTTCCTAGTCAGTGAAAATATACACCTTTCTCCAAAATGGGTCCAAAGCCTAAACTTAGATGACTAGATATACACTTAAGTTTTATACACGTAGCCCATAAGTCATTGTAAATTCAACATTGATAACCAGAGCACAGTTCCAGCTAATAACTATGTTTTAGTTTTGGAAAAAGTAGTGATGAAGTGATGGTCAATCTTCCCAGTGGGAACCCAGGCAGCAATAAAGATCTGAAATAGGAAACAAATCTTTCCACTCTATTAAAGGTGTTTTTAGTGTAGTGTTTCTCCATGTTGGAGCAATTTTCTCTACTTCCTGTACTTGGTGACACCTGTAAAGGGGGACACAGACAGCAAGATAAGGCTTCATTCGCACAGACTGGGGTTGAATTATTAAAACTGGAGAGTGCTGGTGTGCATAGAGACCAATCAGCTTCCAGGTTTGTTTTTTTTATTTGTCAAAGCTTAATTGAACAAGCAGAAGTTAGATTCTGATTTGCTACCATGCATAGCTGAACAAGATTTTGTACTCTTCAGTTTTAGTAAATCAACCCCACTGTTCTGAAAAAATACCTTGCCAGAAATCCTGTGCACTGATCATTTCCTGTGCTCCCTGTCTGTGCTGACTATTGTCAGTTACATTGTTCTTGGTTAGCTTTAAAACTGCAGAACCATGCCCTCTATGTTATAGATAATCAGAGAGGGGTTTGCTCTGTGGTCCCATCTTGTTTCTGTTGTCCTGATACAGCAGGGTGATTAAGCATTTTCCTTTTAGGACAGGAAGTGTATTACTGGCAAAAATTGGGAAAATCTGGAAAAAGAAACCAAATGCAGCCACTAAAGCTAAATGACTGATAAGCTGCAATATATTACATTTTTGTTTTGGGTTCAGATATGCTTTAAGGGAAGTTGAAATAATCACACGTACTGTTAGATCATCCAGGTTTGCTGGTAAAAACTCTGGTTTCAGAGGAGAGGTGTTGGTTGAATTCTGTGCAGTTGGCATGGCTGCTGTAGCAGATGGAGGAGAGATATTTATGGTGGATGTACCAGCTGGTGCTGCTCCTGTGAAGCTAATCACCTGATCTGCTGAAATACTGGGAAACAAAAAATGTAGATACTCTTAATTTGGGTCATTGTGATATGAAAAATGCTCTTTTAAATTTAAATTAATGATATTCCCACTGCGGATCGTTAATTAATATGGTACCTTGTAGCCAGAGGGTGAACTGTCTGCACACAGAAAGTTTGGTTCTGTTGCTGGTTGAGGATTTGTAGTTGAAGGAAGATCTGTTGCTGTTGCAGCAAACGAGAATAGGCAGCATCCATTGCAACCGGAGACCTGTCAGCTTTCTGATCCGGTGGAATGTATTGATGATACTTGAGCTTCTTAACCTTTGGCTTAGCATCTTTGGGCTTCTTTTGCCTTTGGCTTTTTCCCATATCAGAAGGCTTTGCTGAGACCTGAAAAGTGCAATATATTTGTGTGTTTATTGCAAAAACAAACAATCTAACAAAAGTATTTCTCTCAGGAGGTACAGACCTAAAACATGCCGGTCTCAATCCAATGACTTCACAACACACACTACTCATAAGGCTGGCCACACACTATACAATTTTCTTATTCAATTTCCTTTAGACCCCTTTTACACTGGGGCATTTTTCAGGCGCTTAGCGCTAAAAATAGTAAAGCGCCTGAAAAACTCCCCCCAATCCACCCCAGTGTGAAAGCCCGAGTGATTTCACACTGGGGCAGTGCGCTGGCAGGATGGGAAAAAAAGTCCTGCAAGCAGCATCTTTGGGGTGGTGTGGGAGGGGTGTATACAGCGCTCCTACACGGCCCCTGCCATTGAAATGAATGGGAAGCGCTTGCACACCGCTTCAGAAGCGCTGTGAACCGGCACTATTAACCCCTTGTTAACCCCTTCTTAGGGGATAAAAGCTCCCCGCTGCTGCCTGAATAGTGGAACCAAAGCACCGCTATAACGGTGGTAAAGCGTCGCTAAAACGACGTTTCCAATGTGGAGCCGGATGGCCATAGACGGTGACGTCATCACGCTTCCTTTGGTGATTGGTGGGCGTGCAGGAACCGAGGGGAGAGCTCTCTGGCAAAGGCACCGCTACTATCATTGTATTATCCGGTTCAACATTGGAAACTTGTACCCGGGCTCATGTTTTAAGGATCTGCTGTAAGTGCAATTTTACTTAGAATAAGATCTTTGTGTATAATACTGCACCATTAATTATTTATTTTTATCCACTGGTTCAATATTAACTATGTGATGGGAGATATGGAAAATGGAAGCTCATTGTGAAGGAGAGAGAGATGTCCTAAGGTGGTGGGGAGACCTTACGTCCCTGGGCGCTGACTGATCGCTTATCATTTGGGGGTCAAGTCGTTCTGGTAAGGAGCCATCGCTTCTATTTTTTGACTGGGTGTGCGGTGTCATTTCTCCCTCCGGGCCGGAAAGGATCTACTATACCAGTGGTTCTCAACTCCGTTCCTCAGGACCCACCAACAGGCCAGATTTTAAGTATTACCTTGGGGAGATGCAGACTAGAATACTGCAATCACTGAGCAGCAAATAATATCACCTGTGATGTATTTCAGTTATCTTGCAAACCTGGCCTGTTAGTGGGTCCTGAGGACAGGAGTTGAGAACCACTGTACTATACCTACCACATATGTCAACTGTCGTTTTTCTTCACACTGGCTATTTATTTATCTACTCTCCCTGGTTTATGGACTACACTTAATTTGTGTTATATATATTCATTTCTAGACTTTAATACAATTTGTAGCACTGAACTTTTGTTTATTTTATATTAAATGAAATCCAGAACTCTATGTGGGACCCATCCAACTGTCTGCTTTGTTTCATAGCAACAATTTGATTGCACCATCAAGCAGCTGAACTACTGCAGAGAAAGAGCAAATGGCTGAGTTTTTCTTGAGCTGTAGATTGTCTTGTGATTTTGCAGAAGCCCCTTTTATTTTTACTGCTTGACTAACAAGTGCCAATAAA
>BLSH010124173.1:1476704-1514876 GCA_018402905.1 Glandirana rugosa
AATGTGGAATCAAATGTTACTTGAAGTGGTGGTGCGTGACAAGGTACGTACATGATTGTGACAAAATACGGTAGAACTAATTGTCAGAGACCTGAACTGGTACTGTACACGCGGCGGATAGTCATTATCCCGTGTGAACGGTGAATGATGATATATATATATATATATATATCTCGTTTTAATATTTGCGTTGTGAAAACACAAACGGGGATAAATAGTACTCGACGAGGTGGATGGATTATCTTGGCAAAAGGAGAAATGTTCACTAACACAGATTTAGACAGATTTGTGAACAATATTTTAGAGAAATAGGCCTTTTGTGTACATAGAAAAAGTCGTAGATCTTTGGGTTCAGCTCATGATAAATAGGGGCAAACACAAAAGTGTTGCGTTTATAATTTTGCTCTATATATATATATATATATATAGTAGTAAGTGGCAAGTGTGCCCTATTACTGATAGGCGGCGCACATGTCAT
Source organism: Glandirana rugosa (assembly GCA_018402905.1). Lineage (NCBI taxonomy): Eukaryota > Metazoa > Chordata > Amphibia > Anura > Ranidae > Glandirana > Glandirana rugosa. The sequence goes on from BLSH010124173.1 coordinate 1,477,183, forward strand.
GGTCAAGTCCAGAGACTGTTAATCAAGATGGCATAAAACAGTGTTAGTACATGCATGGAACAGTGCGTGGTGGTGAAGTTCATTGTAAACTAAGGTGTAAAACCCGTGGATATCTATGGAAGACTTCAAGCACAGTACGGTGATGAAACGCTCAGCCACTGTAAGACATTTAAACATTGTAAACATTTAAATGTGTAAACATTTCAAAAATGGCCCTATGTTCATCAGTGATCAGGGATCATGGTGGACCATGGTGGTCCCTAGTTCACAGTAGTTATTTCTGTGAACATTCAGCGCATGAAACGCCTGATCCTGGATAATTAATGCACAACCTGTTGTGAAATTGCCCAATAGAACAATCTGTCTGTGGTTCACTGATGACGTAGTGAAGCAGGCTGTCCTAGAAGTATTCAGGTGTACTGACAAATCTTTCTGTGCCAAAGCTTTCCAGGCATTAGTTAAAAGCTGGGATAAGCGTATAACTTTAATGGCATCTCAGTCTTTGTCCGTAGGGCTCAATATTGAGTTGGCCCATCCTTTGCAGCTATAACAGCTTCAACTCTTCTGGAAAGACTGTCCACAAGGTTTAGGAGTGCATTTATGGGAATGTTTGACCATTCTTCCAGAAGTGCATTTGTGAGGTCAGGCACTGATGTGGACAAGAAGGCATTGCTCGCCGTCTCCATTTGAATTCATCCCAAAGGTTTTCTGTCGGGTTGAGGTGCAGGCCAGTTAAGCTCTTCCACCCCAAACTCGCTCATCCATATCTTTATGGACCTTGCTTTGTGCATTGATGCGCAGTCATGTTGGAACAGGAAGGGGCCATCATTAACTGTTCCCACAAAGTTGAGAAAATTGTCCAAAATGCCCTGGTATGCTGACACCTTAAGAGTTCCCTTGACTGGAACTAAGGGGCGAAGCCCAACCCCTGAAAAACAACCCCACACCATAATCCCCCCTCCAACAAATGATTTGGGTCAGCGCACAAAGCAAGATCCATAAAGCCATGGATGAGCAAGTTTGGGGTGGAGGAACTTGACTGGCTTGCACAGAGCCCTGACCTCAACCAGATAGAACACTTTTGGGTTGAATTAGAGCGGAGACTGCGAGCCAGGACTTTTTTGTCCACATCAGTGGCTAACCTCACAAATACGCTTCTGTAAGAATGGTCAAACATTCCCATAGACACACTCCTAAACCTTGTGGACAGCCTTCCCAGAAGAGTTGACGCTGTTATAGCTGCAGAGGGTGGGCCAACTCTATATTGAACCCTACGGACTAAGACTGGGATGCCATTAAAGGTCAGTTCATGTGCGTGTAAAGACAGGTGTCCCCATACTTTTGGCAATATAGTGTGTGTGTGTGTGTATATATATATATATATATATATTGCAATTGGCTCAGTTTTTATCCTGGGTTTACATATACTTTAAAATACCTTTTCAGAAAATGCTTTTACAGTCTTTTAGGAAACTGGTGCAATGAAAATTCTGATATTCATTTGGAAACTGACATTCTCAGCCAGAGAATATAATCCCTTATCAATTGAATGTGGCCAGCTGCCAACTGACAATTACTAATAAAAGTTTATTGCATAGTTAATCATACTTTAGGTCATGAGAGACCAAATGATAAGCATACTAGTGGTTTATTAGGTCAAGTAAGAAATGGACACTACATAAAAGTTATCATTGATCTGAGCTGTATTTCCATCTAGTGGTAACACATGGTACAATTGAAAAACAAAATAATCTTCCCAAAGTGAGAAACACTGCAGCATGTGGACATCTACTGCAGCCACACTATGGGGTTGATTTACTAAAGGCAACTTCACTCTGCACTACAAGTGCACTTGGAAGTGCAGTCGCTGTAAATCTGAGCGGAAGATCTGAAATCAGGGGAAGCTCTGCTCATTTATCATCCAATCATGTGCAAGCCAAAATACTGTTTTTTATTATCCTTGCGTGTCCCCTTCGGATCTACAGCGACTGCACTTCCAAGTGTACTTGCAGGGCAAAGTGGATTTGCCTTTAGTAAATAAACCTCCATGTAGTGAAAGACGTATCTTTCCTCATACCTGAAATGCATTGTTGGTAGATATTGGGGACAAGTTAACTGAAAGACCAGGGGAAGGTGCAAAGCGAGGAGAGGAGGAAGTAGAAGAAGAGGAAGAGCTAGTGATGTCATCATCAAAAGAATATGCATCAGAAGAAGGAGAGATTGTGATCTGATCTACAGAAAGAAAAGGAAAAAGCTAATTAAAAAATCAAATCAAATAAAATAAATACAAATACATTTATAGACTGACATTTATGTTTATCAAAAGCTTAATTTCTAAGTCATTGGAAAAAAATGCAATAAATGTTCCTACTTTCAGTCAATTTTTTATTTTTTTTATAGTTTTGGATAGAGTGGGGGGAAGGTTAAAAATGTTCTTTAAGGTCTTTATTTCTGTCTGTGACCCCATTGGGAGATTTTCCCTCACTTCCTATCCATATGTCAGCCCTACAACGAAGAAAAAAGGGGGAACGTAAAGAAACAGCAATGAAACCATTATTAGATGTTCTACCCCCCCCCCCCCTTCACTGTACATATATCTGTTTTTCTCTGTGCCCCTGTTGAGAAGATTGGAAAGATTTCAGAACAAACAGTGGGCAATAAAACCAGAGATCAAAGCTGTAACCCTTCGGCACTCCATTAAACATGAACATACCTAACCTATACTTTGTGCTTTTTCTTTTTTTAAAGTATTAGAGTTTTAGTGCTGCAGTCACAATAGCACCATTGTCTTCAGTCAATTTTTGAATATTGAAATGTATATTTATTATGATTCTTATTATTATTATACAGGATTTATATAGCGCCAACAGTTTATGCAGCGCTTTACAATAAAGAAGGGACGCAGTACAATTACAATACAGAAGGAATAGGAGGGTCCTGCTCGTGGAGCTTACAATCTAAAGGGAGGGGGAGATGGCACAAAAGGTAATAGCTGCAGGGGATGATCTGATAGACGTGACTCAAGCACAGTTCTTAGGTGGAGGTGGGGTAGGCTTCCCTGAATAAGTGAGTTTTCAAGGATCGCCTAAAGGCAATCTACTTTGCTATTATGTTTGGTCTTATTCCTCATTGTACACAACTTTCTTAAGCAAATTATTTTTTAGAAGTCTGTTGTAAAATGTCTTACCTGGAGATCCTGCCAGTAAAAGCACTTCTTAATGCTGGCTCACAATGGTAAGCAAACAGCTTCTCAATTAGCAGCAGCATTGTCAGCCTTTCACGTGCACTCCTTTTAGTTGACCATTGGGTTGCACATCTGATAGATCTGATAGGCAGCCCAATGGTCAAGTGAAGGAGTGCACAGAGTAGGCTGACAACACTGCTGCTAATTCCGAGTGGCTTAGTATTGTTATCCTGCATCAGGAAGTGTTGTGCTGAAATCACAGCGCTTAGTACAATCTTTTTATAAAGAGCACTACCTCACCCTTTATTCCATCTTTCACATTGGTAGGTAGTGGAAGGATGTTCTTCTTCACCAGCTCCAGAGGTCCTGGCCGATGTAATATCTTTTCATTTAGATCTTCAGCCAGCCGAGCTTTCTTCTCTTTAAGTTCATCTGATTCAACTAGACCATCTATACAGCAAGCATGAGACATATCATATTTGGCTTGTTCTACAAATCAGCTGAAACTAAAGAGTTATGTTCTAGTAAAAAACAACTATAATGTAAAACATTAAAGTAGAACTGTGGGCAAATTGTTTTTTGTTTTTATTTTGGATAGAGCAAGGAAGGTTATAACCCCTATCAGATTTTTTTTCGCCATCTGTGTTCCATTGCAGAGATTTCCCTTCACTTCCTGTCCCACAGCCAAACCTGAAGTGAGAGGAAATCCCTGCAAATCAAGGGAATTCTTTAGGGACCCCCAGGTAATCAGAACTAGTGTCCCCATTGGAAGGTTTCCCCTCTATTACTTTTTTTGAGGACAACCCAAAATTGGGAATTTCTTTCACTTTCACTTTTAATGATAATGGTAAACGGGACAAATAGAGAGGGTGCACAGATGGCAATAAAAACTGACTGGGGTTTTAATCCCTCTCCACTCTGTCCAAAACGAAAAAAAAATGTTTTGCGTTTAGTTATACATTAATTCCCAAGTCCAGCCAAAATCCCTAATTTCATTTTAAAGAAAAGTGGGGAAAAATTAAAACCTCTGTCAGGTTTTCATTTACTGAGATTTATAAATTTACTGAGTGATTTGTCAGTATGGAGGTCACAACACTTTCTCAAACTCAATCTGTCTAAAATTGAGTTCATAATGCTTCCTCCTCCCCGATCCTCTTTCCACCCCAACTTTACCATCAAGATCAATAGTACAACCATTGGTCCCTCCGAGCATGTCAGGGTGCTAGGTGTAATTCTAGACCCCTCTCCTTCAGGCCCCACATCCAATCACTGGCTAAATCTTGCCACCTTAATCTTTGCTGTAACCTGAGCGTGTATATATATATATATATATATATATATATATATATATATATATATACACATACCATGCAGTGACAATGTAATTATAAAATATATTGGACTCATTCATCTTGGTGAGTAAATGTTTCCTAAGGAGAACTCCACTTGAAGGGATTTGGTAGACAAAAAGGTCTGGCTAGTGAGTGTGTTAGGGTAATAGAACACAATCCTGTGCTTAATGTTCTCATATTCATCCATATTTTTCCAGCGGAAGCCACCAAAGCCTATGGAGCTAAAACTATAAATGTTTTCTAACTAAGAATAGAACATTGTTGTTTCAGTCAATCCCCATACACACCTTACCTTCCTACTTAAATAACCATTTAGTGGAGTTCTTAGAAAAGCATAACATTACAAACCCACCTCCCAAAAGGGACAAAAACAATTCCAACCTTCAGAAAAAGGCATCTTCACTGCAGCCACTTTGTGGAGCTTGTTCTGAGCCTTGCACTTCATGAAGTCTTCTGTCTGTGGAGGAGATAAGATAGAGTTCTAAGGAAAGTATCACACAAATTATTTCAGTTGGATATTGTTTTGCCATGGCATCCTATGCCAACACTGAAGAATATAAAAGTCTTTGAAAGTTACACTTAAATAATTGTTCTACAGGATTGGATTTTAACATTATACAAGATGTGTACTTACTTTTGTTTGTCCCAAGTTGCCATTGTGTTCTGGGAAAGTTGTCTGTGGCTTATTTCCAGCTAGAAGTTTAATATAGAAAGCGTGCATTAGATCTTGTGTTTACCAATTATTTTTAAATGTATCCTGTTTAATGGGATAAAGTACAAATTAAATAAATGTGAAAACTTACAGTTTACAAATTGGTAAATGGCATTTGCTGTTTTAAAACAACTTGGCAACAGTATACCAATTATGAAATAATTTTAATGATGAAAAGAGAAAACTGAGTACTGTCCGTGATACTTTTTTTATTTGCAGTAACATAAAATTTTTCAGGACAAGCTTTCGGGGTATCTCCCCTTCTTCAAGGTCCAAGCAGTACGCCAATACGGCTACAATCACTTCAAGCAATGATGAAAAGAAAATCACTGAGTTACTTAATGGCAAGCACTGTGTACAATTAGTCTTATACAATAATATTTTATGAGGTGTTAAATCACTAACACCGCTGACAGGTACAGGGTGCATTTTACCACCATTCACACCTATTGCTGTAAATGGGTTCTATTACTTGAGTCTACAGTTTAATGAATGGTTTCTGGATCCAACAGGAACAATTTCAATCTCTGTGACCTGTCCTAACAACAGTCAGGGATTTTATAAAACAAGATTTTTCTTTCAAAGGGATAAAGGATAACTAAACCCAAGAAAAAAAGTAATATATTGCACCATACAGTCCTTGTTGGCAGTATTAGTTTTCTTGTTTTTAGCTAAGAACCTTTTCAGCGAGTACAGAAAATACCTTTTGATTCCTGTGAGCTGCACAGAAGAATATCTTCCTTCCTAGCCAAATTCTGTAAATAACCAATTGCCATGCCACCCATGTAATGGAGATGAAGGGACAACTATATGTTTGTAGTCAATATCAGGAGAGCAGCTCAGAGTAAAAAACATTGTTGTCTCCATAGATACAGTGGAGGAGTGACAAGTCACCCAAGGACATAAATTGTGTTATTGGCAGGATTACCAGAAGAAAATAAAGCAAAAGAAGCTTGAATAAAAACTAGTGCAGCTGCTACACCACAGAATTATAAGGGTGCAATGCATAACATTTTTCGTTTTAGGTTTAGATACCCCTTAAATTCTTTAGGAGTTGATCACACTGGACTAAATTTGTAATGCTTAAGAAATGCTCCTATAGCATTAGTATGGGCATTAGACTTGCATTAAGGAGCTTTAGTATGGGCGTTAGACCTGCGTTAAGGAGCTTTAGTATGGGCATTAGACTTGCGTTAAGGAGCTTTAGTATGGACATTAGACTGGAATCAGTGAGCTTTAGTTTGGGCATTAGACTTACGTTAAGGAGCTTTAGTATGGGCATTAGACTGGAATCAGTGAGCTTTAGAATGGGCGTTAGACTGGCATCAGTGAGCTTTAGTATGGCTGTTAGACTGACATCAGTGAGCTTTAGTATGGGCGTTAGACTTGCGTTAAGGAGCTTTAGTATGGGCGTTAGACTGGAATCAGTGAACTTTAGTATGGGCGTTAGACAAGCGCCAGTGAGCTTTAGTATGGCCGTTAGACTGGTGTTTTACAAGTGTTAATGAAGAGTTAAAAACGCTCCCTAAATGCCCTATGCACAGTTTTGAAGCGTTTGATGAGCGTTAAAACCACTTCACAAATGTCTATTTTTAAATAAGACATTAGAGGAAATTAACTAATTTTAACGCTCCACAACCGCACCGGAATTACCTGCCAGAGCATTTGCCAAGTGCTACCATAGACCTGAATGCGAGGCGTTGAAAGGCTTCAGAAGAAATGCTCCTATAGCATTAGTATGGGCATTAGACTTGCATTAAAGAGCTTTAGTACAGGTGTTAGACTTACGTTAAGGAGCTTTAGTATGGGCATTAGACTTGCGTTAAGGAGCTTTAGTAGGGATATTAGTCTGGAATCAGTGAGCTTTAGTATGGGCATTAGACTTGCATTAAGGAACTTTAGTATGGGCATTAGACTGGAATCAGTGAGCTTTTGTATGGGCGTTAGACAATCGTCAGTGAGCTTTAGTATGGGCGTTAGACTGGCGTTTTACAAGCTTTAATGAAGAGTTAAAAATGCTCTCTAAATGCCCTATGCGCAGTTTTGAAGCGTTTTATGAGCGTTAAGGCGCGTTAAAATCACTTCACAAATGCCTATTTTTAAATGGGACATTAGAGGAAATTAACTAATTTTAACGCCCCACAACCGCACCAGAATTATCTGCCAGAGCATTTGCGAAGCGCTACCATAGACCTGAATACGAGGCGTTGAAAGGCTTCAAATGCTTCCTGACTCAACACAAGGCTGCAATTTTGAAGCGATGCAATGCTCATGTTTTATGTTTTGATCATGTGAACAGCACTGTGTGCTGTCTATTGTGTCATTTGCATAGTCGTTTGAGGGGTGTTTTTAATGTCAGTGTGAATTTTGCCTAATATTCACGTCCTGCAAGCTTCTGTTTGATTTTTTTTTTTATATATATTTTTTTTTAATTCTAACCCATCCTTGTTTTTTTGGAGGGGGGGCAGTTAGAAATAAATAAAAGTAAATAAATAAAAGAAATCCTTTTTGGCAATTTTTTTGTTCTTTTTGTGACCCAATGGAGGAGATATTGCCTCACATCTTGTTTTCTGTGATGGGGTGCAGTTGTCACCTAATCAGGAAGGAACTGGCAGAAATAAAACAATTTCCAGAAATGTTCCCACTTCTAGCAAAAATGTGCTTTGTTTGTGTCCCTGTCAGAAAGTCTGGAAATCTTACAGATGGATGTACCATCAGGAATAAAACCTGACACTGGGTATAACTCTTCCCTGCTCTATCCAAAACAAAGAAAAAGGTTTTTGTATGAATGGGATGCCAACGCACTTCAACAACATGCACCACTTTCTTTTCAATGCACTGCACCACAACACATGCAGACAGCTGTCATCTGTGAGTAAGCAAAATTGTGTTGAAGCATTGGGGTGTGTTGCTTAAATGCCTGGTATAACACACAATTTACACATTAATGCAACACAAATGTGTAAAGCCAGCCTACATTCCTTTTCTATCTATGAATGTTCACTAAAACTCTTTTACATAAACCAGCTCAGAGGTTTGGTAGCCTTTTAGGCTGGGTTCACACTGCTGCATGGAACGGCTCACAGCAGGGGTCCGGTGCGTCCCTGTTCACAGTTACAGGTCCAATTTCAGTCTGCATTTTTGCCTGAATTCGGACCTGAAATGGACCAGAAGACACACAGGACTCCTGTGCAATTCGATCCGGAGCTGCTCCAGAGATGTGTCAACCAGCTCCATTGAGAGCCGGTCACAGTCTTCTGACATGCTAATTCGAAATAGTGTGAACCCAGCCTTAAAGTCTAATTTTGCAACTGTCTCTCCCACTGTCTGCCGAATTAGCTTTGTTGGGTATAAAGGGTGATGAACAGCGTCCCTGAAATACTAAACTCAATTTCCTTTTTACTATACTACGCAAGGAAAGAGATATTGTGTAAATGGATCTCCCCTTCTCCCCCTACGGTGGAATCTTGGGAATCCTCTCTTGATGCTGTACTGCCCATGTATAAGCTGATGTACATTAATAGAGGATGTCCTCGAAAATATGACCGGGTGTGGCAGCCATGGATGCGACAGGATTGATCCTTGTCGATTCTATGGCTTCCTTTCCTGCTCTGATCGGGGGAACCCGGGCACCCCCCCATCTCCACCCCCCCCATTTGGTTCCGAGGCCTAATGTTGTACTGTAACTTGTACCATGTAACTTGAGTAGATATTGCTACTTTGTTTGTATGTTTCTGCTCACCAGTGTACTATGCTTTGTCGATAATTTCATAGTATTTGCTTGTACCATACTAATATTTTTCCAATAAAGACCAACCTGAATGTTAAAAAGAAGGCTAATTTTGCAATGCCCAATACATAAATTTACAGGTTACTGATGTTTTACATTTTATATTTTATATGTGATTGAATAAAACGTTTCCTGTTATGTATTTGGTCCCCATGTGCTAAACGTGTATAAACACCAACAATTGGTTTCTCTTATGGGCTTCCTTTTTGTCCATTAAATATGCATTTGAATGGTTAAAGTGGTTGTAAACCTCAGTCATGAAATCTGAACAAAGCACACGTATCAGTAGTGTTTTCTTGTCTTTCTCCAAAGCTCCAAGTGTCGTTTCTCTCTGGTGCTTCATTCCTCTGTTATCAGCAGAGTCCCTTCTGAGAAGTTTTCCCGACACATGAGATAGATTTGTGAGAGCTCAGCACACAGCTTGTCTATTCAGAACACAGCTCAGTATCCTTCCTTCATTCCTGTGCCCTGCAGCTCTCCATCCCCTCCTCTCTGTTCCTCACAGATGCAGAAGGATTTTATCACTGTTGTGCACTTTCGAATTGATGTAGGAAAGAGATGGCTGCAGATAAACAAGTAAGGGCTGGTTCACACCACAAAAACCCACTCCAGATCCGTTTCGGATGCATGTTCCAGTGTGTTTTTGATGCATTTCCGGATGCATTCCAGATGCATTCTTCTTTTTTACTGTTTTTTTTTTCACTGTACTGGGGTCTGGTGCATTTTTTATGTGTTCCTGCAGTCCAGTGCATGAAAAATGCAGCACGTTCTACTTTTTTCTGGAACTGGAAAGCCCTGGAACTGACCACACTGGTGTGAATTATGCCATTGGAAACTATATAACCTACTTTCAATGCATTTTTGATGCAGAAAAAAACCACACTGGACTGCATGTGGTGTGAACTGGTCCTAAAACTTATGCAGGAGGATTTGTTTCATCTCTGTGTATCACCTGAGGCTATTCACTTCACTGGGTGTATGTAAAGGTTTACAACCACTTTAAGTGACTTGTTATATTTGTATAAGCTGAAAAAATACTTTTTGATTATGTCAGTAATTCAGAGCTGTCCTGTATCCAGGTGCTTGCTTCCTGTGTTATCTCCAAGAGAGTAAACAGAGCTGCTGGTCCTTATCTTACAACTACAGAATGATTAGCTTTTATCTTGTGGAGATAAGAGAGCAGGAGGGTCTGAGTAGTTTGGCCGAAAAAGAAAAAGGGGCAGGGCTGACACCACTCAGTCCAAAAATGCTGCATGATGTCAGCTCACCATAAGAAATTAAGAGTAGAGTATATTTCATTTTTAGCCAACCAACACATGTGTTTCTGTACTTAGGGGGTTTTAAACAGATAAACCATGGGGAAATGTGCTAGCATTGCAGAGATGTACTGCATCTGTTTTTTTTTGTTCCCTGACGTACATTTTAATGTGTTCTCCACATATTTGTGGATATTTTGCCAAGGGAAAGCATGTGTGGTATGTACAGTGCTACGAATTCGTTTGTCACTAACAACTTACGTGGGATCAGGTTTCGTTCAGACATTTGCTCTTGTGAGCGCCGATGCTGCATTCTCAGTTGAAGGACTAGAGGAAAGCAGAGAAGAATAAAATGAATTATTTTATTTAAAGCAACGTCTGGTAACAGGTTTAGTATTTTTGTTTTATGCAACCTCTAACACATTAATTTTACTAATGTTATAGCCATAAAAAGTGAAAGATTATATTTAATATGTGTATGAATAAAGAAGTGAGGTGGATACAATAATAGGTGTGCATAATATAATGATACATGTATTCATTTAATAAATACACAATTAAATAATCAGTATATACGTTTTGTGACATAGTAGATACTGTATATAATACAATATTTAAAAAATTAAATTTGAAGAAAGCATATTTCTACAAATACTCTTAAAACTGAACTCCAGGATGGTTGAATACTGGGTACCCGCACTGCAAAGGGTTAAATTCTCCTTAAGTTCAGGGATAGATTAATACGGCTCTCCTCTTCTCTCTGATGTTCCAGGTTGTGGGTTGGCCCTTGATGTCATCATGTAACATGCAGTACTATTGGTCCTGCATATTGATGACATCAGCATGTGACCGTCAGTCAGAGCACCATCAGGATACCATTCATTCACACAGAGTGTAGAAAGCCTGATAGAGTGAGGAGTAAGGTAAGTTATTATGCCTTATTCCTCTACTAGACTTAAAATAATTTTAAAGGTTCAATTTTCATGAGTCTGTGCGAATTGAAGCCTCAGTTTCCTGTTCTTAGCTGACAGGAGTATCACCCCGTGTGGTGTTCTGCTGATGTACCCCATCTGCTTCAAGGTACAATGTGTTATATGTTTAGAGATGGTAAGTGCATACTTTGGTTATAATGAGTGGTAATTTGAGTTATTGTTGCCTTTCTCTATCATCTTGAACCAGTCTGCCCACTCTCCTCTGACAGCAAAAAGGCATTTTCATCCACACAACTGCTGCTCACTGGATATTTTCTCTTTTTTAGGCCATTCTCTGTAAACCCTAGAGAGAGTTGTATGTGAAAATTCCAGTACATCAGCAGTTTTGAAATATTCAGACCACGAAAGTCACTTAAATCCCCTTTCTTCCCCATTATGATGCTCGGTTTGAACTTAAGCAAGTCAGCTTCACCACGTCTAGATGTCTAAATGCATTGAGTTGTTGCCATGTGATTGGCTGATTAGTAATTTGTGTTACCAAGCAACTGAACAGGTATACCTAATAAACTGAGAGGTCCCTATATCGACTGCATTTGTTTTCTTTTCTTTTTCCTCTATTTTTACCTGGTGATCCTGCCAGTTATGCACTTCCTGTACTAGCATGACAACACTCACGCACTACACTGCAGCACTTGAAATAGTACTGCAGTGTGCAAAGTATGTAAAATCTCACTGGATTTCTGGCTGAATCAAGAGGAATTTCTTTGCACTTATCAAATAGGTATGACAAAATGCTTTCAATGATACACCATATTTAACAGACTAAAAGTTAGCAAATAATACAAGTTCATTGCTAAGGCTTACATTCAATTCAATTCAATAGTAAACATTAAAAGTACTTTGCCAAATCTTTATTGAATAACACATTTCTCTCCATGTTGTGTAACTACAGTGGGGATCGAAAGTTTGGGCACCCCAGGTAAAAAATTGTATTAATGTGCATAAAGAAGCCAAGGAATGATGAAAAAATCTCCAAAAGGCATCAAATTACAGATTAGACATTCTTATAATATGTCAACAAAAGTTAGATTTTATTTCCATCATTTACACTTTCAAAATAACAGAAAACAAAAAAATGGTGTCTGCAAAAGTTTGGGCACCCTGCAGAGTTAATATCTTGTACTGCCCCCTTTGGCAAGTATCACAGCTTGTAAACGCTTCTTGTAGCCAGCCAAGAGTCTTTCAATTCTTGTTTGAGGTATCTTTGCCCATTCTTCCTTACAAAAGTCTTCCAGTTCTTTGAGATTTCTGGGCTGTCTATCACGCACTGCTCTTTTAAGGTCTATCCATAGATTTTCAATTATGTTGAGGTCAGGAGATTGTGAAGGCCATGGCAAAACCTTCAGTTTACGCCTCTTGATGTAATCCCCCGTGGATTTCGAGGTGTGTTTAGGATCATTATCCATTAGTAGCAGCCATCCTCTCTTTAACTTCAGCTTTTTCACAGATGGCATCAAGTTATCATCCAAAATTTGCTGAAATTTTATTGAATCCATTTTTCCTTCTACTCGTGAGATGTTCCCTGTGCCACTGGCTGCAATACAACCCCAAAGCATGATTGATCCACCCCCATGCTTAACAGTTGGACAGAGGTTCTTTTCATTAAATTCTGTGCCCCTTCTTCTCCAAACGTACCTTTGCTCATTCCGGCCAAAAAGTTCAATTTTAACGTCATCGGTCCACAGAACTTGTTTCCAAAATGCATCAGGCTTGTCTATATGTTCATCTGCAAAGTTCAAACGCTGATTTTTGTGGTGAGGACGTAGAAGAGGTTTTCTTCTGATGACTCTTCCATGAAGACCATATTTGTACAAGTGTCTCTTTATAGTGGAATAGTGTACCACAACTCCAGTGTCTGCCAGATCTTTCTGGAGGGATCGTGCAGTGAAACGTGGGGTTTGCATTGTTTTTCTCTCAATCCTGCGAGCTGTTCTGTCTGATATTTTTCTTTGTCTTCCAGATCTTGCTTTAACTTCCACTGTTCCTGATGACTGCCATTTCTTAATTACATTCCGAACAGAGGATATTGACATCTGAAAACGCTTTGCTATCTCCTTTTAGCCTTCTCCAGCTTTGTGAGCGTCAACTATTTTCAGTTTCAGGTTTCTAGACAACTGCTTAGAAGATCCCATGGTGCTGATTGTTGGGGCAAGGTCAGATGAGTCTGGGCATTTAAAACCTTTGAGATTGACATCACCTGGTCTTTCCAGATGATGATTGAGAACAATTCATGACACTGGCAGGTCTCAGCCTTGCAAAGGGGGCAGTGCACTCTATAAATTCTGCAGGGTGCCCAAACTTTTGAAGACACCATTTTTTTGTTTTCTGTAATTTTGAAAGTGTCAGTGATGGAAATAAAATCTAACTTTTGTTGACATATTATAAGAATATCTAATCTGTAATTTGATGCCTTTTGGAGATTTTTCCATCTTTCCTTGGCTTCTTTATGCACATTAATACAAATTTTTACCTGGGGTGCCCAAACTTTCGATCCCCACTGTAGTTTTTATAGAAACTCCAACCAAAACCTTCTACTTTTGGATTGATCAAGGAAGCATTCAAACCTTTGGCAGATTTTTATTGCTGTCTGTCTTATTGAGAAAATGTATCTACACTTCCTTTTTGGGTGACACCCAGTCTGTTAGAAGGTATTACTAGGACAGAAAATGAAGGAATACTCCACAAAGGCAATTTGGTTCCATATTTGTTTGCCTGACTGTACTGAGAATTGCTTGTTTTTGGAGGAAATATAACGCTGTCAGGAGCGCTAACTTTTCTCCTTTCTCTTTGTTTAATACCAAACATAAAAAAATAAATGACTGGTGTTTAAGCTGTAAATATCTTCCTCTTAAACATTAATATTCTCCTATCAAGAAGCAGTCCGGCTGGCCTAAATGTAAAAGGATATGTGAGATGTTTTAAACCTTAAGTTCATCCAAACACACTTGGAGACATTTAAGGTGCCAAACACAAGTCTTAAGTCGTTGATAAAAATTAAATTGTTTTAGTTAATAAATAATTGACTAAAACAATACAATTAATATAATAAAAGTCCTTTGACAAGGAAGGACATCATTTGTACAGCATACATAGACCTATCAGCCATAACTTAATGACCACCCATCCAATATTGTGTAGGTCTCCCTTTTGCCACCAAAACAGCCCTGACTCATCAAGGTATGGACTCCATTATACCTCTGAAGGTATGCTGTGGTATCTGGCACCAAGCCATCAGTAGCGGGTCCTTTAAGTTCTATAAGTTGCATGGTGGGGCCTCTATGGATCAGACTTGTTTTTCCAGCACATCCCACAGATGTTCGATTGGACTAAGATCTGGAGAAACCGGCAGCCAAGTCAATACTTTGAACTCGTTGTGTTCCTCAAACCATTTTTGAACCATTTTTGCAGTGTAACAGGGCACACTATCCATCTGAAAGAGGCCATTGCTATCAGGGAATACTGTTTCCACGAAGGTGTGTACTTGGCGTCCGCAAAAATCTTTAGGGAGTGGTACAATGCAAGTAACATTCACATTAGGAATGGGTCGAACGACCCCCTGTTCGGTTCGCACCAGAACTTTCAAACATCGTGAAAATTCGGAACCAAATAACAACCCCCATTGAAGTCTATGGGACCCAAATGTGAAAACTCAAAAGTGCTCATTATGAAGGCTTATATGCAAGTAATTGGGCATACAGGGGTTATGGGGATCTGGGTACTGCCCTGGGGGACATGTGGTATCGCCTTATTCTACCTGTAAAGAGGAACATCTGTACTGCTTATAGAAGCTGCTGCAGCAATAATTGCATTTATAAAGCCAAAAAATGATATTTTCCCTGCAAGCTTTCTTTATTTTGTAAGCAATGGCTTGGGAAGCCAGACTGTATGATGAAGCCACAATGTAGTGCACTGGGAACAAGATTAGAGATTTTTGGGATAAATTCTGGTGTCTCTTCCATAGACTTTGGATAGAAGTAACGGGTGTGGAAAAATTGGTCTTTGGGTGTCGGTGGTGCTTTCACACTGTAACCCTACTGAGGTAATCTTGATGAAAGCAAGAATTGGCCTTGCTGTAAAAAATTGAAATGATATGCACCTGTCAAACAGGTGCTGACAAATTGGTCTTTGGGAGTTGGTGGTGCCTTCACACTGTAGCCCTATAGAGGTACTCTTGATGAAAGCAAGAATTGGCCTTGCTGTTAAAAATTAAAATGATATGCACCTGTCAAGCAGGTGCAGAAAAATTGGTCTTTGGGTATCGGTGGTGCCTTCACACTATAACCCTAATGAGGTACTCTTAATGAAAGCAAGAATTGGCCTTGCTGTAAAAAATTAAATGATATGCACCTGTCCAACAGGTGTGGAAAAATTGGCCTTTGGGTGTTAAATGTGCCCATGAAACCTACATCAAAAACAGTCTTCCAGATAAAATCAACACCCACAATGCTAGGCAGCCTATAAGTCCTACAGAGATTCCACATGCAAAAAAAACAAAACTTCCTCTACTTCAGTGCCTCCAAAACTGCCAGAATCCTCCTCCTCCTATCTCTCCTCTTGTGCGTTCTGTGGCGTAAGAACAATGGTGTCTGCATAAAGTGGGCCTTAAGAGGAAAGGAAGTCCTCCTCTTCCTCCTGCTGCTCAGCCTTGAGTGCCCTGAACATAATGCCACGCAGAGTCTGCTCCAGCAGGAACACAACAGGGATTGTGTCACTGATGCGTGCATTGTTGGGCTCACCATCCTTGTGGCCTCCTCAAATGGTGACAGTACAGTGCATGCATCCTTTATGAGCATCCATTGGCGTGCGGAAAAAAAGCCTAGCCAGCCTGAGCCTGTCGTTGTGCCATACTCACACAGGTACTCATTGACAGCCCTCTGCTGCATGTGTGCAGCTGCTGCAGCATTTCCAAAGTCAAGTTCCACCTGGTGGGCATATCACAAATCAGGCGGTTTACGGGCAGGTGGAATTTTCGTTGAATTTCAGCCAACCGAGCACTGGCTGTGTATGACTGCCTGAAATGGCTACAGACTCTTCTGGCCTGCTTTAGCGGATCTTCCAACCCTGGGTACTTATTTAGGAGATGCTGCACCACCAAACTGAGGACCTGTGCCAAGCATGGCACGTGTCAACTTTCCCTGTCTAAGGGCGGAAAGGAGGTTTGTACAATTATCACATAACACTATTCCTGGCACAAGCTGGCATGGCGTGAATCACCTCTGGGCCTGTTCCTGCAGAGCTTGAGGTTCATGGGACAATTCAGCAGAGGAGGGCATGGAGGAGGAGGTGGTAGAGCTGACAAATCTCACATCATCACCAGCTGTATGGAGATGTGGGGGCACAACAAGCTGCAGCACTGTGCCCTGTCCTGCATCCTTCCGAGTTGCAAGCAGACTTACCCAGTGTGCTGTGAATTAAATATATCGTCCCTGCCCATGCTTGTTGGACCACGTGTCAGCAGTAATGTGGACTTTGTGGCTGACTGCCTTGCCCAACAATGCCACAACATTGCCTTCCACATGATGGTAGAGAACTGGAATGGCCTTACATGAAAAGAAATAGTGACTAGGAACCAGCCATTGTGGTACAGACCATTCAGCAAATTCATGGAAGGGGCAGAATCCACCAGACATAAAGGCAGAAGTTGTGGGGCCAGCAGCTTTGACAAGCTTGCATTTAGACACTGGGCATGTGGGTGGCAGTGACGGTATTTTTTATTTTTCTGCTGCAGCAGATGGGGCAGAGAAATTTGCCGGCAATAGTCTACAGCTGGTGGTGTGCTGCAAGGGCAGACTGAGGTGAGTGAGGAGGAGGGATAGATTTGTGCCTCTTTTGTGTAGCTTTTAGGTACTCTTGCCAATGGGCTGAGTGGTGAGAGGTTAAATGCCTTGTCAAGCATGTGGTACTCAAATGGCTGGTGTTTTTGCAACACTTGATGTGCGTAAGACAAAATTTGCAAATAGCAATAGCGTGATCATCTGCACATGTACTAAAAAAGGCCCAGACAGCTGAGCTGTGGGAAGTCAGCTCGACAATGTGATAGAATAGGATGGCTGCTCTCTACTCTTTCCTGATAGCTACCTCGTTGGTTTTGTGCCTCACCCTGACTTTCCTCCTCTGTTCTATCTGGCACCCAAGTCACGTCATTAACTTCATCATCATCATCTCCTCCATCCTCATTACCACTGGAGACAACTAGGCAATACAATGCGGCTGGGGGAACATGAATGCCAAATTGCATACCAGTGTTCTCCTCTCTCTCTGTAGGTTCATGTTCCTGCCTTCCTCAACCTCAGAACCAACATCTGAAACAAGTAATGGCTGTGCATCATCAAGGAGCAAGTGGCTGACACTGTGTTCAAATAACTGAGGTGACTCCTCCATGGCTGATGCTGAGGCTATGGTAGAAATAGCTGTGGACAATGAGGCAGGTTTGGCAGCTGCAGGGGACTGCACACTAGTCTCTGCTTGGGTGACAGAGGATTAGGACAGTTTAGTAAGCCAGCTGTGCATGCTGTGGCTGAAGAGCATGGGCAACAGCACTAAAGAGAGGAAATAATGCCCTGCCTAAGGACTGACCACATCCACCTTTGCCTGTGGACACATACGCTGCTGGCCCCTTTACAGTGCCATTAGAACATCTGCCTCTCCTTGTTGTTCTCCCAGACATAATGGGGGGGGGGGGTGGTGCTTATTAACAAAATGTAATAAAGATGTGGAAATGTGTACGTGGATGCACTTTAATCAATGGAAAGTGGTGTTTGGTGCACTTTAATTTAAGTACCACGGATACACTATAATATACTGCAATATACTGCCTCAAACATGCAGTAACACGCAGAAATATATGGTGTTAAACGTGCACTAGCACACTGAAATGTACAGCATTAAACTTGCAGTAAAGCACTAAACTATACTGTGTTAAACAGAAGGTAATGCACTGAAATATATGACGTTAAACTTGCAGTCAGGCAATGCAATATATGGCGTTAAACTTGCAGTAACACTATGAATTATACGGCATTAAACTTGCAGTAACACGGAAATATATGGCATTAAACTTGCAATAACACATAGAACTATATGGCATTAAACTTGCAGTGAAGCAATGAAATATACGTCGTTAAACTTGCAGTAATGCACAGAACTATATGGAGCTAAACTTGCAGTAATGCAATGAAATATATGGCATTAAACTTAAATATACGTCGTTAAACTTGCAGTAATGCACAGAACTATATGGCTTTAAACTTGCAGCAACGCAATGAAATATACGGCGTTAAACTTGCAGCAACTCGCAGAAATATATGACATTAACCACTTCTGGAGCATATCACATACATACTTTTACTGCTGCAATGTGGCAGCATAACGCAAATCGCTAGGTGGTGATCGCTTACAATAGAAGAAAAGTGGGGAACTGCCAATGTAAACACGCCGGTTCCCCGCTCTGACAGGGGAAATAACTCTGATCTACTGATCCCTATCACCGGGAACAGTTAGATCTGTTATGCCCCTGCCAGCCCAGCCCCGCACAGTTAGAACACACCTAGGGAACACAGTTAACCATGGGCGTCCGCAGGTAGGGGCAAGGGGGGGCGCTTGCCCCCCCCTGGAATCTGGGGTTCCCCACTAGGTCCTTATCCTCTTGAGCCATATATGCATTTTCTGACAGTCTCTTGGGCTATGTATGCTGTTTCTGATTATCTCTTGTGCTATGTCCGCAGTCTCTAACCGTCTCCTGCAGTATGTCCGCAGTCTCTGACCGTCTCCTGTACTATGTCTGCAGTCTCTGACCATCTCCTGTACCGTGTCTGCAGTCTCTGACCGTCTCCTGTACCATGTCTGCAGTCTCTGACCGTCTCCTGTACCATGTCCGCAGTCTCTGACCATCTCCTGTATCATGTCTGCAGTCTCTGATGTCTCCTGTACTATGTCTGCAGTCTCTGACCATCTCTTGTATCATGTCTGCAGTGTCTGACCATCTCTTGCACGATGTCTGCAGTCTCTGACCGTCTCTTGTATCATGTCTGTAGTCTCTGACCATGTCCTGTACTATGTCTGCAGTCTCTGACGTCTTCTGTACAATGACTGCGGTCATTGACTGCGATAATGTGATAATGACATTGTCAAAAAGGGGCAGAGCTGGGTGACATTAAAATGATGCCCCCCCCTGAAAAAACTTCTGCGGACGCCCATGCAGTTAACCCCTTGATTGCCCCCTGCAGGTTAACCCCTTCCCTGCCAGTGACATTTATACAGGAATCAGTGGCAATTTGCATTTCTGATCATTGTATAAATGTAAATGTTCCCAAAAAAGTGTCAAAAATGTCTGACATGTCCGCCGCAATACCACAGTCCCAATAAAAATGCCAGATCACTGCCATTACTAGTAAAAAAAAATTGTAAAAACGCCATAAATGGATTCTCATGGTTTGTAAACGTGGCAACTTTTGCGCAAACCAATCAGTAAGCGCAGATTGCGATTTTTTTTACCACAAATATGTAGAAGAAAATATATCGGCCAAAACTGATGAATACATTTGTTTTTGTATATTTTTTTTGGATACGTATCTTAGCAAAAAGTAAGAAATATATTGGGGTTTTTTTTTTTGCAAAATTGTCTGTCTTTTTTTGTTAATAACGCAAAAAATAAAAACCGCAGAGGTGATACCACCAAAAGAAATCTCTATTTCTGGGGAAAAAAAGGACGTCAATTCCGTTTGGGTACAGCGTTGCACGACTGAGCAATTAGCAGTTAAAGCGACACAGTGCCGAAAAGTGCTCTGGTCCTTGTGGAAAATCCTTCCAGGGCTGAAGTGGTTAAACTTGCAGTAACGCACAGAAATATACAGCATTAAACTTGCAGTAATGCACAGAACTATAGGGCATTAAACTTGCAATAACACACAGAAATACAGTACATGGCATTAAACTTGCAGTAACGCACAGAAATACATGGCGTTAAACTTGCAGTAATGCAATGAAATATACGGTGTTAAATGATCACTACACTCACACTGACTGAACTGTCCCTAGATTCACACTAATGTAAAGATGAATGGTGGTCACACTACACTCACACTGACTGAACTGTCCCTAGATTCACACTAATATAAAGATGAATGGTGGTCACACTACACTAACTGGATTATCCCTAGATTCACACTAATGTAAAGATGAATGATGGTCACAACTCATTACACTCACACTTACAGATCTATCCCTAGATTCACACTAAACTAATATTCTACACTGACAATAGAATCACACTAGCACACTATAGCACACTTAGGGCTCGTTTACACTTGCTTCAAAACAGGGCGTCAGACAGGCTTTGTTAAAGCTCTGTTGATGCCAGTCCAAGCTCATGTCACTAAATAAAATGGTTAGCTTACAGTGCTGCTTACACCTTGCATTGGCTTTGCTTCGCTTCAGCTTTGCGTCAAAAATTATACCCCATTTAGTTTTAGCCAGGCATCAAAGCCTCTCCAATGCCTCCATAGAAGTCTATGAGGAAGCTTGTTTGAAGCTCACTTGAAGCACCTGCGGCTTTTCAGAGGCTGTAATTCAGCTTTAGCTTCACTTTGTTTTGGAGAACTTGCAGGTGTGAGACATTAACAAACACACAGAGCATCTGCCAAGCTTCAACAAGGCTTCAAAAGTGCATCACTAAGAAGCCTCGTCTAAGCCTTGTTGAAGCCTCACTGAAGCCTCTTCGAATTACTGCCGAAGCCTCAAAAACACATCATAAAAGCTTGTTGAAGCTGTATGAGCTTTAATGAGCGTTGAAGCCAAAGCAAGTGTAAACTAGCCCTAACTGTCTAGTAGCACTGAACAGAGCCTTGTTCTATCTCTCTCCACGCCGCCGCTATCACACTAAAAATGGCCGCTGTTGAAAGAATATTTTTATAGTGTGGGGTGGGATTAAGAGCAATGAGCCATGATTGGATAGAGTCATCATGACAGCGTCCAATCATGGGTCTGACAGTGCTCTGTGCCCTGATTGGTTGAAGCTTTCATTGCTTCAGACAATCAGGGCTTTCAATGCACTGTGTGGCGGCGCAGTGCATTGTGCTCGTTCGGCGGGCCGAACAAACGGTCAAACAACCGATAATTTGGTTGTTCCAGGAACGAATGAACAGCCAATGTTCAGCCCGAACTCATGCTCCAGCCAAACCATTCACCCAAGCCTAATCCACATGAATCACAGGGCCCAAGGTTTCCCAGCAGAACATTACCCAAAGCATTACACTGCCTCTGCCGGCTTGCCTTCTTCCCATACTATATCCTGGTGCTGACTCTTCTATTTCATTGCTCCATGGTCCAGTTTTGATGCTCACATGTCCATTGTAGGTGCCTTTGACTGTGGACATGGGTCAGCATGGGCAACCTGACCGGTCTGTGGCTACACAGCCCCCCACACAACAAGCTGTGCTGCCCATTTATTCTGCTTTCAACACATGAGCTTCAGGGGCAACATGTTTACTTGCTACCTAATACATCCCACCAACATTTAGATGCCATTGTAACTAGATAGTCAATAGTTCACTTAGCCTGTCGGTGATCACAAAGTTATGGATGATTGGTGTATTTTCTCAAGCATAGTTATAGTCTTTACATAGCAAAATCTGTTCCCCTTCTCTCCAAGTAAACTGATAACTAGCCTACTGAAAAGGTGGAACATATGCCAGAAAACAAACTGTGATATGGGGAAAAGCCATATAGAGAAGGTTATCTTACACACTGTCTAAGAAAATATGCATGAAACGATTTCCTTCCTTGGGAAAGGAATTTTTTAATATACTATATATTCTCTTGTTTTAGTCAATTGAATTGTTAACTTTTAGCAGTTTGGTAAGACTAGCATTTGGCTCCTTAAAAAAAGTCCCCAGGTGTGGCTAAATACAGTCAAGGTAATTTTGAAATGTTAATGGAACATGGTGCCAAAACCCATTATTTTAGTGCTATACTATTAACAAGCTGCATAGTGCCAGCAGCAGGCTGGAGATCCAGACCACTGGTCCTACACAGAATGTACTGGTTTGGGTCTGTGTTGGTCCAACATGGCCGACACCCCCCTCCCTCAAAAGGTGTTTTTGAGTGGATCACTGTGGAGCTGAGCTGTTGAAACACAGTAGACCCAGACTACTGTGGATAAAAACCATAGCAAATTAAAAAGAAAAACATACCCTTTACTTTAAGCCAGCCTGACTGCACCCCCTATTAAAATTAGGATTTAATATGCACCCCTTCTAGGGACCTCTCTAACTCTTTTTAATATTTTCTATATAATTCTGTATGCTTACCATTCTCAGTAGTCTCGTTTGGACCAGGGCAACCCTTAGACACTGGCCTTTGTGAGCTACCAACTTCTGATCACCACTTGCACTTTTTAAATAAACCCAGCAATGCTATAAGGATAAGTTTTCCAGGACTGTAACAGTGCACACCATCCACTTTCCAAGCAGTGTGTTAAATTTCAGGCCAGCATTTTTCTATAGGTCTGGGATGGCATGGAAGGCCAAGGAGACATAGTAAGACTGGGTCATATTCTATTTCCAGTAGCTTCATGCTCCCGCAGTTGTCCCTGGCCAATGTTTTGCTGAGCAGCTGAATGATTTTAAGTGACGGGGACTTCTATTTATTTCAGTAATCTGATCAGTCACCCACTCCCTTTTCTCTCACTCCCCTTTCTCCAAACCGCACAGAATGAAAAACAAATGATAGACCACTTCATCGGTCTCAAAAACATGAATTTGTCTACAATACAATTGTTTAGACAACTGAAAAACCAGAGCAGATGCTATAATGAACAGATTACGACTTAAGATACAGCTTTCGTAATGTAGAATGAGATGCATGCCTGCTGAGGACCGCTATTTAATGCCATCTGGTACCATTTTGCTTTCAGCAAAGCAGCACTATTTCCAGGGAACTGTACATGTGATACTGGATATGCTGCTGTCAACAGCTTTCACTATGAAACAATATGTAAGTCATTTAGTTATAAGCTAGGTATGTTTCTGCAATTGTTTACCCTAACATAACAGTGTTCAGGTGTGCCCCTTTGGCCATGAAGTCCTCCACTGATAAACTGCCGGACGCTATAAACATGGTTAGGAAAAAAAAAAGCAACTGCATGAAGCATATCTAAATCAAAAACCATTTACCGGTGACAATGTTCACTCACTGTACTGAATATATGGAGAAGTATTTTTTTTTTATATTGGACTGCTCTCATTATTTGAACTACAAACATGTCTCCTCTCCTTATCTTGGAGGGGAGTATTAAAGTAGTTGTAAAAGCAGAAGGTTTTTTATCTTAATGCATTCTATGCATTAAGATAAAAAACCTTCTGTGTGTAGCAGCCTCCCCAGCACCCCCTAATTACTTACCTGAGCCCCTTCTCCCTGCAGAGATGTCCACGAGTGTCTTAGCTGTCACAGACACTTCACCTGATTGGCTGAGACACAGCAGCGGCGGCATTGGCTCCTGGGGCTGTCAATCAATATCATCCAGCCAATCAGGGGAGAGAGGTAGTGGGGCCGGGTCAGGGCTCAGTGTCTGAATGGATACACGGAGCTCTGACTCAGCTCGGGTGCCCCCCCCCCATAGAAAGCTGCTGGCTAATGGGGCACTCGATATGGGGGGGGGGGCCAGGAGAGCAAAGAGGGACCTGAGAAGAGGAGGATCTGGGCTGCTCTGTGCAAAACCAACTGCACAGGGTAGGTAAGATAACATGTTTGCCATTAAAAAAAAAAACGATCCTTTACAATCACTTTATATTTCACAAAAGAAAGCTAGAACGGCTGATAGTGTTTCAGTTTTTAGTGCACAGGTTACAGGACACTGAATTTATGGCAGGATCAACAAGTATTCTTCTGTGCTATAAATTATATTTGTGATAAAGAGCAGTAAAGCACAACCATGTACTGTATATCACTGCAAAGAAGGAAGCAAAGCCTACATATGTAATGATCAAATTAGTCTGCCCCATGTGTAATATTCGGCTTAGTGCTCTGCTAATGAATGCATTGTAAAACATATTTTTTGGGAAGAAACAACTTTTCCTGTTCAAAGAAATTCATTTTCCACCACCCTCCATCTAGTGAGCTCTTTATTGAAATATTCTGTATATAGTGAGTAAGATCTCATCTGGAATATGCAGTTCGGTTTTGGGCACCAGTTCTCAAAAAGGATATCAGGGAACTGGAGAAAGTGCAGAGAAGGGCAACCAAACTAATAAGAGGCATGGGGGAGCTCAGCTATGAGGAAAGATTAGAGGAACTGAATGTATTCTCTCTTGAGAAGAGGAGATTAAGGGGGGATATGATCAACATGTACAAATACATAAGTGATGCATATAGTGAACTTGGTGTTGAGTTATTCACTTTAAGGTCATCACAAAGGATAAGGGGGCGCTCTTTATGTCTAGAGGAAAAAAGATTTCATCTACAAATACGGAAAGGTTTCTTCACAATTATTCCACAATGTGAAAATGTGGAATAGACTCCCTCCAGAGGTGGTTTTGGCCAGCTCAGTACTGTAGATTGCTTTAAAAAAGGCCTGGGTTCTTTCCTTAATGTAAATAATGTAACTGGGTACTAACATTTTTAGGTAAAGTTAATTCAGGGAGAATCTGATTGCCTCTTGGGGGATCAGGAAGGATTTTTTTCCCCGCTATAGCAAATTGGATCACGCTTTGCTGGGGTTTTTTGCTTTCCTCTGGATCAACTGTGGGTGAAGGATTGTTCATGGGGTTGTATGGTTATATATAATTTTTCTTTTTTTTTTTTTTTTGGTTGAACTAGATGGACTTGTGTCTTTTTTCAACCTGACTATATAACTATGTAGGGTGACCTGTCCAGCCATGCCTTGGAAAGGCCATTTCTCCCTATGTGGATCCCAGAGTAAAGTAAGTCCTGCCACACTCCTCCGCATAATAGAACACATCTGATTTTGTTGGAATTTTTCTTAAAAAACAATTACTTCCAAGAATAGTTTGAAGAAAAGCTTGTATAACATAATGTACATTTTAATATCATTATTTTTAGTTAAAAATAACAAATGTGTTATACTTACCTCTCTGTGCAGTGATTTTGCACAGAGGAGCCTGGGTCCTCCTCTTCTCGGGTCTCTTTTCGGTGCTCCTGGCCCCTCCCTCCTGTTGAGTGCCTCCACAGCAAGCAGCTTGCTATGGGGGCACCCGAGCCGAGCTACAGCTCTGTGTATCCATTCAGACACGGAGCCGTGGCCCGGCCCTGCCCCCTTTCTCTCCTCATTGGCTGGCTGACTTTGATTGACAGCAGCGAGAGCCAATGGCACCACGTTGCTGTCTCAGCCAATGAGGAGGGGAGTTCCAGGCAGCCGAGACACTCCTACAGCATCGCTGGATCCAAATGGAGTTCAGGTAAGTATTAGGGGGGCTCAGGGGGCCTGCTGCACACAGAAGGTTTTTTTATCTTAATGCATAGAATGGAAGTAAACTGCTATCTTTTGCTTTTACCTATAGGTAGGCCCATAATAAGGATTTCCTATAGGTAGTGTAAATATCTCCAAAACATGTACTGTTTAGGAGATATTTAGTATACATGCAGCCGGTGACATCACTGGCGCATGCACTCTGAAGTGCCATTGTGCCGTGAAAGGCAGCTCCTACGAGCATATGCGGGAGTGACGTCATCGCGGCTCCAGGAAGTCAGAGAGCCGGAGTCCGTGAACCTGCATCGCATACTAGCACATTATTTGACACTTACCTGCAAACGAAGCCTGCGTCATCCCCGCTACAGCCCACATCCATCTTCACCCATCTTCCTTCTGGGGCCATGGACTCCGGCTCTGTGACTGGCCGGAGCCGTGTGACGTCACTCCCGCGCATGCACGTGGGAGCCGCCAGTCATGACACTCGCTCCTGAAGAAACAGCATGGGCGGCCGTTCAGAGGCATGCGCCGATGACATCATTAACGCAGTATACAGTAAATATCTCCTAAACGGAACGCGTTTGGGAGATATTTACAGTACATATAGGTAAGCCTTATTCTAGGCTTACCTATAGGTACAAGTACTGCCTGGAGGTTTTCAACCTATTTAAGGTAAGTTTAACATAATGTGCTAATATGCAATGCATACTAGCACATTATGCCTTTACCTTGCAAGTACAAAAAAATGTCCAGGGGTTTACAACTGCTTTAAGTAGTTACATTTTCTATCACCTACAAAGATGAACATTTGACATTTCAATAAGGTTTCATCCAAAAAAACAGTCACAGTTATCCATGCTTCCCTTAGGAATATAATCCATTTAAATGTTCTTCTCCATAATTTAGTGCTGCCACAATTCTATCCTCCCATGTATTATTACTTATTTGTCTCCTCTTGGTGCAGGACTACCAATCTCTAGTGCTGTAAATATAGCCAACAAGAAGATTACAATGCATTGGGTTGACAGCTCGCTGGTTACAAATCAATTCCCATTTTCATAATTATTCCAGAAATCCATGGAGATGAATACAATGTTAGACACCTCTTTCAAGGTAAATCAGCCATCACAATCTTTAAGTATAATTAAAAACTTCTCTAAAATTGTCTAAGGAGTCCCAAATCCTATGTTATGCACAAGCAGGGTTGGTCTTAGGTTGCCACCTTGGGTGCTTCAGCAGGAGAAGGCCACTACATGGGCAGCATCTGTAACCTATTTTGCTGATTTCACAGCTTAGAAATTTGACCCATTTGCCTTGGGAAATAAAGTACCTGGTCCCTGAACTGTGCACACTGAAGAAAAACTTCCTTTACATTCAATGGCTGAACCTAATATTCCATTGTTTATGTTTCACATTCTCACCCTCCCAGACACTGCAGCTCACAATGGTAGGGTTGTAGCAGCAGAGGCAGTGCTGCCAATCCACAAAGCTGTGGGCAGGTTGTGGAAACTTCCTCAACTGCTAATTCTGTGTAGCGCTTTCCCCGGATGGACCATTTGGTAGTTTGGGTTCTTTGTTCTGTGCCTTGACTCTGTGAACAACCTTGGCCCCTCTGACAGGTTAAGCAAACAGAAACCATAATACTATTAACAGCACAAAGATACATTTTCTGCACACATTATAATTCAGCATTAGCAGGTAGATAGCAGACTGATTAGTGAAAGCAGAACTAAGCGTATTGTTGTGGGTGACAGAAAATGGCAATACATTAATAAATGAGCCAATCCGGATACAGTGACAATACACTAGACAGAATACTCACTACCAGGTAGTAGTTTGCCTTGGAGTATTTTATATAGGAATTGATCTATAACTGGAAACCCACAAATCAGCATAAAGCAACGGTGTGTGTAACATTAATCACAATAGCAAATGGTGCTGTGATGGCAGTCCATCAGCCTGTGCATTAGTCTGCTAGAGTGCACTCTTGGGATGACTATGCTACGATGCAAGTTTATTGCAGTGGTACTCCTTACTATAGGCAGTAAATTAAGTCTTTGTAGATCGGCTTATCTAAAGTGACAGTCCTTTGCCCTAGATCTTTAATTGGCTAGCATTGGGGCCCAGTCTTTATGGTGGTGCACATAAATACAGACCCAGTAAAGTCTGCATACAGTGGTATAGGCTAGTAGTCAATTGTCCAGTCCCTGTATGCTCAGCCTCTGCTAGCAGCAAACAGGCTTATGGCAACAAGGCACTCTCACCAGATCCAGCAATGATCCCACTGTTCAAACACCCTCTGGATTGGACTGGTGTGGCTCCAGTCCCCAGCCCACAAGTCCACAGAGCTCCAGGAAAACTCTTTGGCAAGAAGGTGTGTCCCACCAGTGACTCAGTTCTCAGTCTCTGTGCACTCTGATCTGCCCATCTGATCCCAGTGTATAGGACCCTCGATCTACGCTGAGGCTGCCTGCTTGTATAGGGCAGATGCACACCCAATCAGGCAGGTGTGCTTACACTCCTTTCCATGTGGCAAAGAGGAAGCTCTTTGGTCTGCAGCAAGGTAAAAACAGCCTGCTCTCCTTCCTTCACTGTCCCCTCATGTTTATTGTAGTTCCATAGGATTCACAGCATGGCTCCCATGCAGGACTTAAACTCCCACAGTTCAGTGCAGCTAGCATACAAGTTTTTGGAGCTCCATTGGCTTGTCAACTCCCCCTGCTGGCAGAAGGCAGAGAGTGTTTCCATGTCCAGCATATCAGTTCACTGAAGATATAGAGAGCAGCTGCAGCCAGTGTCTTAACTTACTCTCTATAGCCAAGCTCCTGGCTACATCTGCTTTTTTTTTGTTTTGTTTTTATTGTTACAGGTTGAAGTTATCACTAGTATCACTTCTCCATGCATTAGCCCTATATATCCTTAGCTAAACACATTGAGCACAATAAATAAACATTCCCCAGTAAATTAGGTGCAAAAATTCCTACCCCAGTTCTTGCATTTTACAACTTTCAATGCTGCTTCTCTGAATGTCTAGTATTCACAGAAAAGAGTTAACAGTGGACATTGCATTCTGGAGTCAGTCTGTTAGCTTGGCGAAGAGAGAGGCGGAGGGAGGAGCAGGAGAGTGCTTTGCTATCCTAGGCAATGAGGCTGTGTGTGTCTTTTGATGCACACAATGTAGGAAGACTTAGTTCTAGTCCCTGTATGCAAGTATGGCTCTATAGGATGTTGCAAAAGAAAGGAGCCACTCTGACCTGGATCAGTGATCATGGCACCAGCTTAAAGAGTAATTCCACTTTTGTTGAGAAAAAAACATTTCCCTCTGGGTGATCTAGGTACATTGCAAAGATTTTAAAAAACATTGTTGCAGATTCCTACCAATCACAGCGGCCCTTTACCATGTGATCAGCTGTGTCCAATCACAGCTGATCAATTGTAAACAAACATGCTGGTTATCTGTATTCCTCTCCTCACATGCTGTCAAAGCGCGAGGAAAGGAGAGCCGGTAACTGAAAATTCTGACAGGGGACATTTATACTGATAATTAGGGCACTGATCATCAATGCCCGTATTATCAGTGCAGCCCCATCAGTGCCAATCAGTGCCACCTATCAGTGTTCATCAGTGTCACCTATCGGTGCCTCCTCATCGTTGCCTCTTCATCAGTGTTACCTCATCAGTGCTGCCTCATCAATGCCCATCAGTGCCGCCTTATCAGTGGCCATCAGTGCAGCCTACCAGCACCCATCAGTGCAGCCTGATCAGCACACACCAGTGAAGCCTCAGAAAACCTTTTTTTTTCAATGTTTTTTTTTTTTTCCGTTCAAAATTTTTGTTTTTCTCTCCATTTGTTTAGCAAAAAATTGTTGGTGGTTAAATACCACCAAAAGAAAGCCCTGTCTCAAAAATTGATAAAAATGTCAAATGGGTACAGTGTTGCATGACCACACAATTGTCCTTCAAAGTGCAACAGCACTGAAAGCTGTAAATTGGCCTGGGCTGGAAGGGGGTAAAAGTACCCAGTATTGAAGGGGTTAAAATAGTAGTAAACTTAATTCTGGGCCCCCTTCAGGTTTATTCCATAATGTGCTAGTATGCACCACATACAAGCACATTATGACAAACTTACCTTAGTGGCGCACTGTCACCGCCGCAGAGGCTTCCATCTTCACCTTGTCTTACTTCCAGGTTTGCAGGCTGCAGCCATTTGAATGGCATTTCATTTCAATGTGACTTGTGTAGCAATTGTATATGCTATATTATTTTTTATTTGTTTTTTTTCCCCACAAAAGTGGAGTTACCTTTTAAACAGGAACATAGACAAGGACTTTAAGATAAAGAAGCTACATAATGAGCAAGTGATTAAGTCAGCTGCTGAAAATGCTTAATAACCTAAGGGTTTAATATCACTTTAAACATCAATTTTTTGCTTTTACTTACAATTACTGTTCTTCCACGTCTGACTGTGTGTGGCACTAACCAGGGCCTCACAGCTGCATCCTGGGAAGTACCTGTCACATGTTTCAGGAGGCAGAACCAGAGGTCCAGGAAGTAAAGGGAGATGGATTCATCTGCCTTTAGTGAAAATTGTCACCATAAGGAAAATTGGGAGGAAAAGAAAAATAAGGTATAAAAAGCCTGCAATGTTCTATAGGCATATGTAGATTGCCATTACTAAACATTTCTAAAGGTGCCTCTGCTGTAATTTTTATTAGAAGGGTGAAGTTTCTGTTTTAGGAATATGCAAAGAACTAATAGGTGGAGAAATAAAGAGCATGATAGAAAAGCAGAGTTCTTATCCTATCCTATTACTGTGATGGGATGGAAGGAAAATGAGGCCATGGTATTCTCAGACCTGGAAGATTTATTTCTGCCACATTCTTTGTTCAATAGAGCAGTGGTTCTCAACCTCAGTCCTCAAGAATCCCCAACGGTCCATTTTTTCAGGTTTTCCTTTACTTTGCACAGCTGCTTTAAATCAATATCAATGACATGGTATTGATAAGAGCTATTTTATCTCAGGGAAGTTCCCAAAACATTGACAGTGGGGGGTACTTGAAGATTGAGGAAGAGTGGAAAACTGGAAATGGTGTTTGATGCAGCAAGTGAGGAAAGGGAACACAAGACTGCTTGATCATAAGCATGTGCTTGTACGTGGTGGTTATGGAATATTAATTCCCACTAAAATATATAACCCAGATCCCCATAGTTCTCAACTGTCCCTTATTTGGATGGATTGTCCCTCTTTTTAGACCAAATTCCTTTGTCCCTCTTGCAGCCTCTGTTGGCCATCACAAAAGTGTTATTCCGCACTAAACTTTTTATCTGGCCTCTATATTACTTCACTAGTTATTTTGGAAAGCCAATATAGAGGAAAACGAGTGGTCATAAAGCACTTGTGTGGTTTAGTCAATCATTTTCTGCATATTAGATCTTTGTGATCCATGTAACCAGAGCCATGGCAGGGACATGTCCTTTGTCCTACATAGGGGTTGATTTACTAAAGCTTGGAAGTGCAACATTTGGTGCAGCTCCACACAGAAACCAATCAGCTTCAAGGTTTTATTGTCAAAGCTTGATTGAACAAGCTGAGGTTAGAAGCTGATTGGCTAGCATGCAAAGCTGCACCAGTTTTTGCACTATCCAGCTTTAGTAAATCAACCCCAATGTGTGCTAGAAGCTGTCCCCTCTTTATCATTTCAGGAAGTTTGGAGGTATACAGATCCTGTTCTGTGACTGGAGTTCCCTTTCTATGGGAGAATATAAGCTGGAATTGAGATGACTGTAGCCACATTAGTGCACAATCTATGGGCCATAATGTGAAGCGAGAAGTATCAGTCACGGAAGTCAGTGCAATGTATAACACAGGTTTTCCCTCTTTCCTCTTGCTGAATAGTCACCCTGACATTTGGGAGATTCCATGTCTGCCTCTGTTTAATATTCACCTAATCTGCACACAAGTTCTTCTATATAGAGCAGCTGGAGATGAGTAATGGTGGCACTACTCTTTGCATAAAATTTGCTCTTCATCCATAATTTGTCATCCCTATAAAAACACAGTTGAGTACTTTCTGTGATACTTCTAAACTTTCAGGACAAGCTTCCAATACCGTAAATCAGTACAGCTTGGACCAAGAAGAAGTTGGTGGTAGATACTCGAAAGGTTGTTGGGAAAATGTAACCGTTAGTACAAATAAAAAAATTAAGGGAAGTACTCAAGTATGGAAATATAGAAGAACTTGTGTGCAGGGAGATTTGGTGAATATTTCACAGAGACAGGCAGACAGTCTTCTAATTTTCAGAGTGACTGCCCAGCAAGAGGAAAGACACATAGATTGACATTCTGAAAATATTTTTCCCCAAGGGCCCTGTTAGGTTAGCGAGGGAGTCATCCTCACATGCTACAAGGAGAAAATTAGAGCCAATGGGGAGAATGCAGTACCTCAGAGAATGTGGCAGGGTATTCAGAGACAGGAGGCCACCATCGAGGTTCCTGTTCCCTTCAGGTTCGATCACTTTTGTGAATACTGCATTTCATATTCCTACTATTTACTGTGCATTTATAGGACATTTTAGTTTGTAAGGTGTGCCCACCTATGTCCATACATGCAATTGTATAATCAATACCTATACATGCATCATATGTAGAGAGATGTCACTGAGGGTGAAGAAGAGGCTCGCTAACATACTTATAGCAGTTTCCTGGAACTCTCCTTGATAACAGTTCTCTATCTCATTCCAGTGACCTAACACTTGAGTAAGGTGTTTTTCATATTATCAACACAAAATCTTTCCTGGTATGTAAGGGGAATCCTGACTAAGCTGGACACTGCGGAGAGGAAGAAAAAAGGGATACTTAAAAAAACTACAGTGAGGTAATATTGCAGTGTTTGGTTGCAGCCAAGTCAGGATTTACACAGATCTTATGGCACAGGTGCCAGGGCTTGATTGACAAGCCCAAATTGCAACTGTCCTTTCAGAGATGACATCACCAGACAACCAGGGACACTGAGGCTGTAGGGAAGGCCAGGGCTGGAGTTCTTAGCAGGCATTCAGGTTTATTCAGTAATGCAATCCAAAGAGTAATGATTATATGTAAAATGCAGTAATCCATAGCAACCAACTGTATATTATGAAAAAATAATTTCCATTTCCTGGATGTATTAAATAATTGTGTTTCATTTATATCAAAGGAACATTTTTTTGGAGTTTTAGTGGATAGTACCCCCATTAGGAAGTGCAACATTTTTCAAGCTTACTGTTATCTCCAAGGGTGTAAGTGAATGAAAATAACACACTTTGGATTGTCACCAGAACAGTAATCGAGGGAAAATCTTCCAATGGGGACAATAGTTCTTGTGACCCAGGTGACAATCAGGGATTCCCTTTCTGTGGCTATGATACAGGAAGTGAAGGGACATTTCCCCAAAGGGACACAAATTGCAAAAAAAAAAAAAAAACTGACAGGGGTTATTGCCCTCCCTTACTCTATCCAAAGTAAAAAAAGTTTTGCCTTCTTTACTCTTCCTATATTAACTCTTAATGATATAATGGATGCTTCCTCTCAAGTGTAACATGTATGTGTTTGATAAATATATTTTCTCACCTGCCTGGAAGTTCACAAACCTCTACAAACTAAAGTGTTACGCAATTTTGGAATATTCTTTAAATGCATCACATTACTTATTTTAGTAAGGCAGTTTATTCACAAAGAGTTAAGTTACATGGGCTATTTTTTTTACACAATTGTAAACAGCAAATTTTTGGAGATCCATTTTTTACTCTTGAGATTGGTTACTAGATGATGTCTAACAAAAATAGATGCCAGCATTTCATTTAGATTCAGTCATGTCACTGTGTAATTTAGCCAGTCATTAGATTATGAGATGAATGGGCATTTTATTACTCTATTTTATACCACAAACTCATCATGAATCAGTTAATGGAAGGTGAAGGGTGCTTCTGGATCACCGCTGTGGCACAGAGAATTGTCCCAAAGGAAAAGGTGGGCTGATTCAAGGAGAGTTTAGGCACCAGGGCAGCACTCCCAACGAGCAGCAGCAGACTCTAGAGAAAACAGGGTAAACACAAAGAAGGCGCCTTCTTTGTGTTTACCCTGTTTACTCATCATGAATAATCACCCATCAATCTTGAATGGTAGCACATACTAGAGTTTAAAGGCAAGTTTACTTTTAGTGAAGTTGTCCTTTATATCCTCCTCCCCACCTACCTAAATATCTACCAGGCACCCTGTCTGGCGCTGTACAAGATTTGCAGGAAACAACTCCCACCTACATCCAAACCCTACAGCGCATCTGTGCCACTCAGCCCTTTCATTCCTATGCCTGGAGCAACACTCCTCTGGATGGCTGCAGGGTCATGTGCAGTAGGAGCAGGACACAACCAAGACTTTTTTTTAAATATGTTCTCCAGAATATGACTGTTCTGAAGGTGATTATTTATGTAAATGACTGCCACTTGAAGGGAAAGAGGACGATTTTGTCCTTCAAAGAGACCTCATCTCCAATAAAAAAATTGCAGGTAAAGGAACTGAAAACCACGATTTTTACATTTTGGTGTGCAGCATTTTTTTTTCCATAAACATTTTTGATGACTTCAGAATAGCCTAGCACAGTCTGTGCACAAAATACTAAACTCGCCACCCAGTGAAAAAACATCTTGTACTACCACAGCTATCACAGTGTGTTACAGTATTTTATGCTTCAGCACTAACTTGGGATTAGCTGCCTTGCAAATTAATACTGTACATCTGCAGCTAATAAATTAACCTATCAGCCTAACACTTTAGAAACTGCAGCACACATAGGTACACTGTCTATCAAACAAGAACAAGACCTTTACATCACATCACATGGTGTCGTGGGCCAATCACTTTACAAGTAAGATCTTAGAATGTTGGCACACCACATTCATTCTTATAATAATTTAATTCCATCTTCCCTGGGGATTGGTTAGTTGTACTGTATTACATTATGTATGTTCATGGCAAGTATTTGTCACCTCAAAGTTCACAAAGAACGTCAGTCACTGTAGCTCATAAAAAAGTTTCCCTGGTTTATGCATAATCTCTCAGTAACTTTTGGTTTGAGGAATTTAGTATTAAATGAGAACTACCTTAATGCAATTTCGCCGGGGCAAAAGAAATTCCTAAAGGAAGAGTCCTGTAATAGAAGAGCTTGCCACTCTGGTGGCCTGTGTCTTTTACCCTTGCTGTATTCCAGAGCTGATGTCTCTTTATCATATTGAATGCCTGTGTCCCATGCCACATTCTATGGTTCCATCTTCTGAACCCTTTATTGCTGCTGAGTTTTCTAGTGATGTAGGGATTGGAGGATTGAACCATGGCATGTGGTGGGGTACACAGGTATCCAACACCCCAGAAATATTGAATGCTGAAGATACTGATGGAGGTTGCAGCAATAAAACAGAGGGAAGGTATGACACATGGGCCATTGAACAGGTGACGGGTTCTTCTATTGCAGGGCACCTTCCTTTAGGATTTTCTTTAATCCTGGCATGGTAATTTTGAAGATAAATATCACTAGTAGATGTACATTCTATCATCTTATGAATTACAGTAACCTGCAGAAGTGCCTGCAATATAATTGAGAAACCATGACCCCTCAGCCACAAGTAAGGCTTTCTTCTAGGCATTCTGATGATATAGTTCATAATGGATAGATAGAACTGCACTGTAAGTAATGAGTGTTAAGTGTTCACAGCCAACAGCCATTATGAGAAACAGACTTAATTTCTTAAGAGATTCAAATTGTTTTTTTTTTTCTTCCAGTGTTGCGTGCAAAACCAAGAAGCAGGCATAATAAAAAAATTATAAATTTGCAATTGAAATTTACAACACAGAGGTTTGCATTTTCAGTGGTTTCTCTTTAAAACAGGACTTCTAGAAAATCTCTATCCAGTTATATATCTATTGAAACTCATTGAATGTATTTTTAAATGCAGCTAACTTAAATCCCTCAATATGTGTAAATAGCTAATCCTATTATACATTCCAAAATGTCCCTATGCAATCCAGCAGTAAAAACCCACATCCTACCCTGTAGGCCAAAAGCTTGGGTAACCAAATTTATAAACAGTCTGTCTAAAAGTACCCTTAGTTCATCTTAAGTTCTATATGAAAAACATCAGACTCAGTAATAATGTCAAAGGTGCTTCAACCTGCTGATCTTCATGGTATCGTCCATGATGCTTTTCCCCAGACAGTCATTTTTGTACCCCAGAAATAAAATAAGACATACTTTGCATGTTTACAACTGTTTTAAGAATGCACACTTTTTTTATCTATAAACAAAAAAGACCCACTTTTGACTTTTTCCTGTACAGATTTATTTGTTTTAATATGATCATGGTAATTATTCACCTTTGTAATGTATTGGTCTTTCTCAATATTGCACTCTAGATGGCGTTTTTCAATACTATTGTTTGATGTTTCTTTTTCTTTTATTCTAGCTACATGTGGATGCACACATGACGCTCTGTGCGCAGAGGACATTGCATCATTGTGCAAAGTATGTCACATCACTGCACACATCACGCCTTTACATGCACCATGCCACCTGCCAGCATTGTTTGCACATATAGCTTGCTAGTGTTTGCTGTTTTATTGACATCAGTCTGCTTGAGAAGTTGCCATATGGGCAATTCGCTGATTACTGGCGCATCTTTATTACCAACATCCTCTCATTCATAATGTATATATTTTTTTAGATTATATTTCTTTGAGACTATCAGTGGAGGCTTGTCCATAAGGGCTGTAGGGGCGGCGCTCCACCAAAAAAATAAGTAAGAAATAAAAATTAACTATAATTATTAACCAACAGCAGCACAGCTAGAGAGAAACTCCAAAGAAAAAAAAAATCTTTGGAATTTCTCTCTAGCTGTGCTTCTGTTGCTAATTGCCGGAATAGACAGAATAGATAAGAAAGAGAAGTGTAATCTACCTAGCAACAGGGCAAACGTCCCAAATCTCATTAAAAAACCCTATCTAGAACACAGTAAAATGAATTCTCCACCCTCATTGGCTGCTTTCCAACATTCCATTTTGAGAATAGGAGCTTTTTAGGACGTCTAAATCTGCAGACCTTAAACTGCCTAGTCCATTTGGTCTCTGCCTGGGGGGGAGCCAAGATCTTCTCTGCTTGCAGTTACACATTCTAGCCTGCTGTCTAGCCAGGTCCCCCCCTCCACAAGTCGCACTCCGACACTTAGTATCTACCTCCAGCAGTGTTTCCCCTCTCCACAGGGACCCTTCCCCCACCCACCATCCTGTACAGAGCAGAGAGAGAGGACCTCAGGAATCCAGGGATCCAAGCACAGCAATGTCTGCAAGGTCAGATCTCTGAGCATAAATGACAGGGAGCTCCCAGCAATACACAGGCAGTGATTAGTCTGCATCCATAGATTACAGATAAGGCTGAACAGGCCGCTTCCAAAGCTCAGCAGTAGGATAAGAACTCTAAGCCGGCATGTAAATCTCAGGGATACACAGGCAGTAATTGATCTGAAATTAGTCTGCTGACATTGGGGGACCACAGAGCTCAGCAGCACCGCACACCCTCAGCTCTTCACACTTTACTGTTTAACAGGCAGTTTCAACCAAAACAGCAACTCCACTCCTGGTGACTTCTTCATCCCTGCATTCAGTGCATTGTAAGCAATGATTCATGACTTCCAATGCAGGGAACAATAAGTCACCAGGAGTGGAGTTGCTGTGTTGGTTGAAGCTGCCTGTGCTCAGCCTCATGTGTATCTCAGCATCAAACAACAGAACAAGAGGAATGTCTACTCATGACAATTCCTCTACAATAACTGCTTTCCAATGAATGGCATCTTAACCACTTCAGCCCCGGAAGGATTTCCCACTTTAGGACCAGAGCCCTTTTTGCGATTCGGCGCTGCGTCGCTTTAACTGACAATTGCGCGGTCGTGCGACTGTCTCTTATAC
>BLSH010124173.1:1528792-1543356 GCA_018402905.1 Glandirana rugosa
TTGGGGGGGGGGGGGGCTGTGAGGACACAGAAGGTTTTTTTAAACTTTATGTATAGACTGCATGAAGATAAAAAAAAACATCTAAACTGGTTTGTAATGTTCCATCAAAAAAAATTTAGTGCAGCAATTATCCAAAATACAGAAACACAGTCTATAGGTAACAGACATGTGAGTTTGCACACAGCTGTGCCGCAATGATGACTGTATCCAACAGCAAAGCTTAACAGCTGTCAAAGCATCAGCTGTTGGTAACACACACCACCCACTGCCACAAAGCGCTTGCTTTCTGTAAAACCTCCACACAACATCCTTTTGTCACAACATTTTCTTCTGAAGACTTCTAACTATTTGACAGCAAAAAGAAAAAAAATTTGAGCCAAAGGGGAATACAAACATTTAAGTGATTGCTAATGCTTATGTAATATATGTATTTGTGTTTTCATTTTATAGTCTTCACAACAAATTGTGCACAATTCCTTCTTCCAGCACTGAATTCTTTGCATCTAAAGGAGTTTGAAGTCTAATATATAGTATATTTTTGGATTTTGGGAGGAATTTTTTTTGGATTTCAGGAGGAAGTTCTCTCAATTGTTAGAGAACATTGGCAGGACGTTAATCCAGCACAGCAAAAGCAAGAATGCCAGGTACTAAACATGCTATAATATGTATTACAAATAGCTAATACATTAAAGTAGCTAAAATTTTATTGGTCCTTTTAAAAAGTAGAGGTATGAGCTCTCCGCACACTATACATAAAGCACAGCAGGTAACAATAAAAATGAATGGAGCGTTTAAAATAAAGAGTCATGTGCATCCACAATCCCACCTACTGCCTGAGCCTTCTACAGAACAGAATTTTATCCTTCATTTGGGTCTATAAATGCACCAGAATAGCACATTCTACTCTCTTCATACATAGGCTACAGGGAGGCTCCCCAATGTTTCAAAATATTACTTGACAGCCCAAATTTCCCAGCTTACCATGCTCCATGCAACACATGACATCCCATTTTGGGTGCTTCCTGATCTTCCTAGCTGCGCACCAACTCCAGTATTGGCCTTGCAATGGCTCCCACATAGACCCCACTTATCCCCTTTGAGCCCCTAAATGTTGCATAGCCTGCAACTTTGGGACTCTGTGTGCTACTCCTTATGTCCCTCTTTCTACCCCAGCTCCTGAATAATCCTGTTTTCCCTCTGGGCCTCAAACAACCGGGGGCATTTTCCTGGTGGACCTCGCACAATTTCACACAGGTATGCCACTTCCTCATGTCCTGTTCCTTTCCATCTTGGCCCTCCATTCAAGGAACCTATTTTTCTGATACCTTCAGCTGTGCTACTGGCTGACTCTTTTCCGACGCACCTTCTCATTGCAAAAAGCAGTCTTTGAGCATACCTGTTCCCAGGGCCTCAGGGACTATCTCATCGATTTACTCTTCCTTGAAAGCAGTTGGTACCCCTCAATCTTCTTCCTCCTACACGTCCCTATGGGAGTGTGACTTGGCGCCCCTTATCGACCCTTAGGAGTGGAACAAGGCCTAGTCTATTGGGAAAAGCTCATTCAATACTATGACCCTGGAGGCAATATATAAAGTCTTTCTAAGATGGTACTGGGTTCCAGACCACATAGCACACACAAAGCCTTTGTACAATGATAGATGTTTTAGGGGCTGTAGCCAATACGGAGATGTCCTCCTGTGTACCCTATTTCACTTACCCATCCGTAAGGGTGCAAAGCTGGCCATATTGCAATGCCCTGTCCAGGATCTATTTTCTTACCAACAGAAACTGGCCACTTATGTGCTTCTTGCAGCTAAGTGTACCATAGCCAAGGCCTGGAAGAAACCCACGGTCTCATTTGCAGCAGTGAAAGACTGACCATGATGATAATAAACAAGGTGATGATCATCATCTTGCATGACTCCCATTCTAAATTCCTAATGACATGAGAACTTTGGCTATATTACACTTTCCCCACACTACAACCAGTCAATTATAGTGCCCAATAATTCATACCAGGATTCATACCAGGGCCTGTGGGATCCCCTCCTCCTCTATTTTTATGTCTGCCTCTTCTTTCTCTCCCTTCTCCTTCTCCTTTCTTGCTCTGTGCTTGCATATTCTCTATTTTTCTTTCTGAATTCTTCTTAGTACTTCTCTCACATATCCTTATACCTTATACCTCAGTCTTTTTCAGCCTTATGGCTGAATTGTTTAATCTTTGAAATATTGTTCATTATACAGTTATGCACACACCCACCCTTTTCGACAACTGCTGTTTGAAGATGTATGCGATTCTCAATTATATATGACTGTATAAGGCCCCTTGCATGGGTGACTCTCATGTTGTATTTCCTTTTGATTTTTCAATAAAAATTATTGCACCAGAAAAAAACAGTAATGTGATTTTGACAGGTTCTCTTCCAAACACAGAGTTCTTTTTGCTGCGATCATCAGAGAGAACTGATACCACAGGCTGCATACCACAGTCCCCATTTTATGAATAGGCAGGAAGAAGAGTGCAGTATTGCGAAGTGTTACAGCGAGTGGATAGTGATATCAGCTGTCTTTTATAAATTAGCAACTTAGGCTCGATTCACATCAATGCATGTTGCTTTTCAGCGTTTCTTCACTGTTTTTTGCTGTGCTTTCTGTGTTTTTTTACCGCATTTTTGTTGCGTTTATACCGCATTTTGCGTTTTTTAATTTTTTTTTCATAATATTATATATATAATTATATTAAATAATATTATTAAACCGCAAAAACGTGGCAAAACGCGGTAAAAAAGCAGCACTTGCTCTTTTCATGCTTGCCCATTAACCACTTGACGACCAAGGGTGTGTATATACGTTTCCGTGGTGATATCCGAATGGTGCCTGGCACCATTCAGATATCATTTTTTTCAGCCGGCGATTCTGAAGAGGATAAAAGTGGTCTTAGCGGTGGATTCACCGCAAAATCACTTTTATCAGCAGCGGGAGAGGCGCCCCCCCTCCCGCCGCTTTCCGGTCATCTCCGCCGCTTACCGGACCCGCCGGCAGTGGCGGAGATGATCCGATCCTCTCCCCCCAGTGTCCGTGAGCTGAGTGAGCGGCTTCAGCCGCTCACTTGGCTCCATAGTATGGCAGGGTGGAAATGACGTCAGAAGTCACGTCCGCCCAACAGTCTTAAAGGGACCGTTTATTTTATTGTTCTGTCATTTTTTTCAAATTTTTTTTTTTTTTTTTTGCATTTTAGTGTAAATATGAGCTCTGAGGACTTTTTGGCCCCAGATCTCATATTTAAGAGGACCTGTCATGCTTTTTTCTATTACAAGGAATGTTTACATTTCTTGTAATAGGAATAAAAGTGATCATTTTTTTTAAAAAAAAGAACAGTGTAAAAATAAAAAGTAAAAAGCAAAATAAATAATTAAAAAAAAACAAGCTCGCGTGCAGAAGCGAACGCATACGTAAGTCCCGTCCACATATGAAAACGGTGTTCAAACCACACATGTGAGGTATCGCCGCGATAGTTAGAGCGAGAGCAATAATTCTAGCACTAGAGCTCCTCTGTAATGCAAAACTGCTAACCTGTAGAATTTTTTAAACGTCGCCAATGGAGATTTTTAAGTTGCAAAGTTTGTCGCCATTCCACGAGCGGACGCAATTTTGAAGCATGACATGTTGGGTATCATTTTACTCAGTGTAACATTATCTTTCACAATGTGGAAAAAAATGGCCTAACTTTACTGTTTTCTTATTTTTTAACTAAAAAAACTGAATTTATTTTAAAAAAAGCACGCTTGGAAGACCGCTGGACAAATACGGTGTAACATAAAATTTTGCAATGACCGCCATTTTATTCTCTAGGGTGTTAGAAAAAAAACAATATATAATGTTTGGGGGTTCTAAGTAATTTTACAGCAAAAAAAACATGTTTTTAACTCATAACCACCGAACCCATAAAACAGGCTTGGTTGGTAAGTGGTTAAAGTCTATTACATGCAAAACGCTGCTTTTTGCATGAAAAAAAGTCCCAGACCCTTTCCAAAAACGCAGAGGCACAAAAAAAGCATTGATATGAACATGTTCCATAGGAACCCATGTTAAAAAAAATCCCTGCATTTCTGCAAACTGCAAAATGCATCAAAAAACGCACTAGTGTGAATGGAGCCTAAGTGTGTGATTTATGTCCAGTGTATGTCACTAGAACAGGAAGTTTGGGGGAAATCTACCAATAGGCACATCTACATTATTCTGGTGAGCTGGGATTTCCCTTGGCTTAGACTGTTACCCCTGTACAACTATGCAGGACATAGTTGAGTTATGGCAGACTTACCTACTAACGTTCCTTCGTTCAGCACTGGTGGGTCCATGCTCGTTATCACTGTGCCTTTTTCTGCTGCTGCCATCTTCTCCACCTTCTCCACCACTTCTTCTGGTTCCAGCATCACTTTTTGCCATCCATTGGAGGACCACTGATGATGTAGCTCCTGCACTGGTGTATAATCAT
Organism: Glandirana rugosa; assembly: GCA_018402905.1. Taxonomy (NCBI): domain Eukaryota; kingdom Metazoa; phylum Chordata; class Amphibia; order Anura; family Ranidae; genus Glandirana; species Glandirana rugosa. Next base: position 1,533,288 of record BLSH010124173.1, read on the forward strand.
TGAACAAAAGCTATCCCTAAGCCTGTTCCTAAGACCTAGATATTTCCCAATGGGAGCTGCCATCTTGCCTCTCACAAAGCATATAGAAAGTAAACCTAGCTTTCAATTAGAGCCTGCATGTCAAAGACATGTGTCACTGTTCCTTGCATGGTATTAAACAAATATTATTGGCCAGAAGGAATTAGCTATTTGTCATTTGCATATTAGTAACAGTGCTATTTTAGTTTTCCAAAGCTGCAAGTTTTGGGGACAAAAAGAGTGCATTTTAAAAAGCTTTTTCTAGTAAAAATGTATTTTTAGAAATGATATGTCATCATACAATAGTACTATACTGTACCCCTAAAAAAGTATGTTCCATTTACCATACTGCTAATAACGCACGTTGGATGTGCATCTCTGCAGTGGGTTCTTTATATTAATATAATGTGGTCTTGTGCAGGGATCTCCCCTTTCTGGCAAGAGGTCAAGACCCTTCTCTCTAAGCTAGGTGGCTGTTCTATATTGATTGATCCACATTTGCAGAGCCTAATAAAAATAGCTTCCCCCAACTATTAGTGAACTGAATATTCATATTAAGGAAGTGGCATATGCAATACTTTTATGCAATAGATTTATATGCATTTTGGCATTTTTATTTTTTTTTATGTTTTACTAGTAATGGCGACGATCTGCGATTTTTATCGGGACTGCAACATTGCCGCAGATAGATCAGACACGTTTGGCACTTTTTTGGGACTAATGACATTTATAGAATGATTAGAGCTTTAAATAGCCACTGATTACTGTATAAATGTCATTGGCAGAGAAGGGGTTAAACTCTGGAGGGGGATTAAGGGGTCAACTGTGTTCTGACTGTGTGGGGGCTGGGCTGGCCGGGGCATGACAGCTCTCCCTGTTCCTGATTACAGGAAACAGTAGATCTGTGTCATGTCCCCTGACAGAACGGGGATCCGTCGTATTTACATAGGCAGATCCCCGTTCTGCCTCTGTAACAGGCGATCGCGGGTCACCGGCGGATATCAAGTCCGAGTGTGCACGCCACTGCATGCTCACCCGCAAATCGCGCCCAACGCACAATGACAACGGATTGCGCAGGGGGGCCGACCTGCCACAGTACAACTACGGCGGCTGATCAGCAACCAGTTAAACTTTAATGTGCTATAATTATAGGCTTGGGATGGAATTGTGCTGCCGATTTAGAAAAGGCCAGCAGAGGGAGCCAAAGAGATAGTGTGAGTGTAATGTGTGGAACTGCATTGGAAAGGGAAAGGATTGATGGGAGCCTGCGTCTCTCTGCCAATATAGCTTGCTGATAAAGTCAGGGGGCTGGGGCTTTAACAGACAGGCGGAGCTCAGAGGAAAGCGGAAGTTCAGGTGGGTAAACGTCCATCCCTCACATTTTCTATTTTTGTTCGTTGACAAATTTGAAATTCATTTTCGTTTTCATGAATTGATTTAATTCAAAATGTATTCTGATTTAGTTTTTGTCACTGAAAACACGCAGCTGACGAAAATGATGACAAAAATATTTTCATTGTCAAAATTAACACTGGTATACCAGCTGTTTTACAACCTTCAGTGTAAACAAATGAATATAATGAAGCATTTTAAAGGAAAACTATAGAATTTGCTTTCAGCTTTATGTGTAAAAGTGGTCATCATAATATAAGTAATGAATGCAAATTAATATATTACAAACCTTGTTTTCTATGTATTATTTGTTTTCATATACATGTATGTGGGCAGCCACATTTGTTTGTTACATATGCAGAATCTGCTTGTTGGTTAGTAGTGCTGTACAGTGTTTGTACCTATGTGCCTATGGCCAAGCTATCCATGGAATTAGATTATAAGCTCTTCTGAGCAGGGCCCTCTTAATCCTCTTGTATTTTATTGTATGGTCTCCCTTTTATATTGTAAAGCGCTGTGTAAACTGTTGGTGCTATATAAATTCTCTATAATAATAATAATAATATTAAAGAGGAACTGCAGTCTGCTAATTTGTAATAAAAACATCTTTGCCATTCTGAAGCTTCCTTCCAACCACTTTGCATATTATTTTATATATACTGTGATTCTGTACTTGCCAAATATGCTGCAGAAATCTCCCTCCACTAAGTCGGGCTGCAGCCATTTTAACTGTGGGCAGCTGAAGCTGCTGCCTGTTCACTTCCTGGATTTACACACAGAGGCACACCTCCACCTCTGCATTTCTGATTGGCCCTCCTATGACTCATCCCCCCTCCCTTCCTGGCAAACTTTCACAAGAGTAAGAGAGAAAGCTGTGCATGATGTCATAAGCCTAGGCATTTTTCCAGCCAAGAAACAGGAAGTAGGCTGTATAAGGTATTTACTGGCAGAAAAAAAAAGTTTTACTATCCAAAGTTAAAACAACAAGGGCAGAAGTTTTAATAGATGGAAAGATAAAAAAAAATAGTTCTGCTTTAATAATATATTTGCATAGTGCATGCTGATTGCTTACCAACTTACCAACCAGCCCGACAACTTTCAATGATAACACTATTTACTCAAGCTATAAAAACAGTCCCAATCTCTGGCACTGGGAACATATGACCTCACCAATCATCTCCTCCTCACTAACTTTTGCATGGATATAAATTCGCTGGATCAGAAGTCTGGCTTTGCATGGGCAATCTGCATGGTTCAAAAAGATTTCCTGATCTTATTGTAAGCATGATCTGACCATGTTCTAAAGTCTATAGGCACCTTAGGCTTGAATCCCCCCTGTTTTTATGTTATTTGCAGGTGCTGTAAACTATTTTGCAGAATTTTGTGAATGAGCCCATATGCTAGCCACAGTGATGTCCCCATTCAGTGCTGCACAGATCACTACTCATGTCTTTTCACTGATGGTGGTATGCATACATGCCTATGCTCATCCCATAATGCAAAGCCTGGGATCTACGCAAACGATCAGCAGACCTGGACATTGTCATGGATGTGCAAATAGCAACTTGAAGAATGTCACTCTGTGCATAGACACTTCAGGAAGCTTCCACGCTGTCCTGGAGGAAGTGAAACAAAACCAGAGAAATTCCCAGCTCAACTTACCAACCAGCCTGCAACCAAGCGAATTATCCTGTCTACCAGTATGCGTTAAAAACAGAGGTTTTCGTTAGCACTACAGAAAATACTGAGCTGTCTTGATAGGGCTCTGTAGCTTACGCATGTATTTGCAAATGTGTGCAGACTTAACCCCTGTTTTTAATGCATACCATTAGACCGTATAATTTGGTTGGTTGCAGGCTGGTTAGTAAGTTGAACAGGGAATTTCTCTGGTTTGTTTTGCGTGCGTTGCCCTTTCATGTGCTCCTTGCTGCAAAGGTAATTTATAGGTGAGGGCAGTGGCCATTTGTTTGTACTTTTGAAATATTGGTGAGGGGACACACTGGACTGCTTTGCTGCCATAGTTCTATGTGCTGGGTGTCCAGGGTGCCCGTGCCTTTAAGGAGGGATGGGCTCCTCCCAGGCTCACCTGCCCTCTGCCTATCCATTATAATGCATATGCTTCTACTGTGGAGGCTCTCAAAATTTAGAGTTAGGACTACAGAATATACTAGGGCTCTGTAGCTTATGCATGTATTTGCATTTGTGTGCATACTAAACCCCTGTTTTTAACGCATACTGTTAGACAGGATAATTTGGTTGGTTGCAGGCTGGTCAGTAAGTTGAGCTGGGAATGTCTCTGGTTTTGTTTTGCATGCATTGTCCTTCCATGTGTTCCTTGTTGCAAAGGCCAGGTATAGGTGAGGGCAGTGGACATTTGTTTGTCCTGGAGGAAGACGTCTTTGCAGGAAACCTTATGCTATTAGCCATTAGGCTAGGTTCACACTGCTGTGGTGCGAATTTTCCGCGAATTGAATACGATTACGATGCGAGTTTTTTCAGTTCAGACACAAGTGCGATTTCTACATGTGTTGGTGCGAATCTACTGCAAAGCTGTAGCTGGAGTTGGAGGGAGAAGCTATCGCAGTGATGTGAATGGGAGATTGCATTTTCAATCCGTGTTCTATTGTAGTCTATGGAGCTGAATTCGCAACGCACAGCATCGCACACGGATCAAACTCGCACAGGACCCTTTTTCTTCACGAATTAGATTCGCAACGCATCAGTGTGAACTGCACTGGTAGAACACTATGTTATTGAAGATGACTTGCTAATTTAATCTATCGCAACGCAATCTATTCGCAGTACAGTTCGCAGCAGTGTGAACCTAGCCTCAGTGCAGCCCTTAGGTTATACACTCAGCATTTGACATGAGTTTTCTTTAGGCCACATGCACACTGTATTCTCTATGATGCCTTTTCTCCTACAGGAGATTAGTAGCAGAAAAACACAGTAAAAGCAATGTTGCTGCATGTGCATTAATGCAAGTTCATGCAATTGGTGCCAATGTATTATTTTTTTTATAATTGACAATTTTTAATAAAGTTTTATTTTTTTCAATACAAAAAAAGAAAATAATAACAATCACTGAAAAACATACAAACTTACAATAGTAAACCACCATATAGTGCACTCATAACAGTTTGGAGGTGCAAATGTATTCTATCAGCCAGAATGTTAATTTATTCTGACCATTGGAATGTGCTAACGTGCAAACTTGAATAAACTCACCTAGTGTTTTTTATGCTGAAAAGCTCCTCTCTTGAACAAGACTTTGGTGGAGGGTTTTTCTGCCTCTAAACACTCCTGTTTCTAACCTCCTGTAAACGCCTATAATGTGCATGGACACATAGACTAACAAAAAGATTTCCCCTGCAAGGTAGAGGTATAATGTGCTAGTATGCATTGCATACTAGCACATTTTGAAAGAATTACCTGGAAACTAAGCCCTCCAGCGGCGTACCGTCACCGCTTCAGAGACTTCTATCTTCACCTGGGCTTCCTTCCAAGTTCGTGGGCTATAGGCACTTAAATTGCCGCGCCATGATAACATCATGCGCACAGGAGTGACAGCTGTGGCACAGAGCATGGAAAGAACGGCACAAGCATGCTGTTCCTTCAGAGTTCATGCACCGGTGATGTGACCGGCTGCTGTTCCCTAGAATATCTCCTAAACAATGCATTCATTTGACCTACAGGTAAACTTTATTATAAGCATCACTTTAGGTAAAATAAAAAAAATTGAGTTTACTACCACTTTAAGGTCTCTTTCACACTTATTGTCCGTTCTAACGGACTCTGCTTGCTCAGCAGAGGTTGCTCCGTTGATCCTCGCTGAGCCGGCGGATGACAGATCCATTTCCGCTCACTGTGCAGAGACAGATCTGTCAGAACCTCTATGGGAGATCGGATGAAAATGGACCGTCTGTCCATTTTCACCAGATCTGATCCACCAGGCGGAGGGAAAATAGGGTTTCCATCCGTCTGGATTTCAGGGATGGGAGTGGATCGTATGTCAGCGGATATGTCATAGAGGAGAATGGAGCATCCGTTCAGGTCCACCTGGAAAACTGACAGGCGGACCTGATTGGTCCGTACGTGTGAAAGGACCCTAAACTAAACTTGCTATGTGACAAACTTGAAGGCTACAAGTAATAACTCTCTCTTCTAAAATATTAGTTATCTGGTTGAAAAAGTATACAAATTAAGACTGATGACTTTTCTATGAGTTTCTTGATCTGAATACTTGTTCCAATTCAGTGACTACAGAAGTATTGAAGTCATTGGTTAGGCATAACAGCCAGGCAACTAGAATGATGAAAATCAGGTTAACAATGGCAATCTTTTTTTATCTCTGTTCATATACTTACCATTTCCGTTTTATGGCAATTTTTAAGTTTTCCCATCAGCTTTTAACAAAAAAAAAAAACACTGCAGATTTTAGTGTCCAAATGAAAAAAAACAAAATGATGTGGGTATTGACCAAAATGGCTTTCAATGGGCACTTCAGTGGTTTCATCAGTTTCCACTATAATTCCAATTATATGCTTGAAATTGGGGGGGGGGGGGGACAAAATTGTAGCGGGTTGCTGTTGCTGTCGTTGCTAATTGCTGCTATTGTCATAGTATACAGGGACAAGATATAATACAAAACTTGGTAAATGAGACAAAAGCAAAACAGTTTGCTACCATCCATACCCCCTTCACTTTCCATTCATAGTTGACCACAGCAGAAAGGCGCTGGCTTTAATGTTTTATATTATAATTCATCTTCTGCAGAAAGAGTCCAGGTTTAAACACTGTTCTATGCTGCACATATTTATTCAATGTGAATAAGCCCAGGATGGAATTTGTATTACAGTGTAGTTTTTATCCACTCAATAACAGATTTTGCTATATAGTGAATGTAATGTCAAGCACTTTTTTGTTGACTGGATCCCTAAGGAACACCTAACTTTATTCAATAAAGCTCTTATTCTTGCTAACACTTAAAAGCACACATGGAAGCCAATCAGTGCAGTGTACAGTGTAGTGTAGACTGAATTCTGCTAAAGTCAGACCAGTACTAAAGGGATTCTAATTGGTCACTATTGCTTACAGTCATTAATAATTAGCTCTTCGAAACATTGATTTTTTTCTTGAATTATGCCTGCGACATACAATGAGATTAACGAGTGACCGTCTGTTTTTTTTTTTTCTCATGCTAATCTCATATTGAAAATGAAGACTTTACTAAAGTTATGAAAATTCACGTATGACAGAATAAAAATTTGTCATGTGTTGTAGTGTATTTGCATTGTATTTTCAAATAACCATACTGATTGAATGAAAATTGTACAATCTGGTACTGTGCAAGAAACATTTTGTGCTTATCCCCTCGGATAATATCGGATGAACTGTCATGATCAGCTCTCGAAAGCTGTGTAAGAACGATCAGAAAGCAATATTTTTCGGATGTTTTCTAATCCTGTGTATGGGCCAAAAGGTTGTGTGTGGTTTGTACATTGCTGATTAAACATAATACAATGTAATATAAATGTTTTATAAATGACTAATCAGGAGCAATACTAAACCAAGGTAAAATAAATGACTTCCGGTATCATGGTTAACTGAGGTTAAAACATTGCCCCACACAACCCTTAGCAGCCATGGACCATCCACATTAGCCAGCATCCCAAATGTGATAATCTTCATTTTGATATGTCCACCATCTGGCATCACATGTGTTTGAAGTCGCATAAACTACTATTAAAACAGTTACCCAGTGTCACCATATGTGGCGCACAACACTATGACTGAGATTGATTGGTAATTAATTAAATAGCGTAAGCTTTGGGTCTCATGCTCTGGATCATAATCATGAATCTGGTGAGCTTCACGACTTGCATTGCTGCTTATCTGCATAATAATTGTAATGATATGTATGTCCAAATTCAGACAAGGGCTTACAGGTGTATGTACTATGCTTCACACCACAGCTTTGCATAATAAATATGAACCTCTGCACTAGGCTATGATGTATTTATTGACTGCACCCCTCCTTGGAGAGCCTTTAGTGTAGTTGCATCCAGAATGTATGTACATAGTCTTATTTAGCCCTGGAAATTTCTGACATCCAATTGGATTGGAAAATAAATTAAAAATACAGATATCTACTCAATGTGACTGGGTGTCTGAAGCAAGCAAAGCCTTTGAGGGAGTACAAAGACCAATGGCATTGGTGATGTTCAGAGTGTTGTATCCTACAGATCTAACAGCATTAGATTATTATTATACAGGATTTAAATAGCGCCAACAGTTTGCGCAGAGCTTTACAACATGACAGTAGACAGCACCATTACAATAAAATGTAATAAAGTAGGAATCAGAGAGCCCTGCTCATTAGAGCTTGCAATCTAAGAGATCTTGCATTGCCTGATTTGAGCAGCCAGAACAAGCAAGGGTGCTTGCAAATTGGTTTCTGGAATGCACAATGCTTATTATGTTAAGTCTGCAAGATTTGCATTTAGTACATAGGACAATTTAATATAAGAATGATCTTCTGTGCACTTACTGATACAACTTCAGTTTAAAAATGTAAAGTACCGGTACATATATATATATATATATATATATATCCAACATACTATACTTTCTGCTCTGGAGACACAACAGGAAGTGACAGGACATCTTTCCAAAGTGAGGGCGATTCCGCTGTAACAGGAACAGGTGTCCCCATAACATTTCCCTTTATTTCTTGTTCTGCTGGCAACTTTAAAATTTTGGATTTTGCATCACTTTTTGTATCTGGTGACAATGATCACCACGACTAATTGTCCTGGTGGAAATACAAACTGCAATAAAAACTAGACTGGGATTCTAACCCTTTCATACACGACCCAAAATTATAAAAAAAAATAAAGGTTTGACTATACTTTAATTTTGAATACATTCAAGTAAAATGAACCTTATAATATAGTAAAGAGTAAACAGCTTAATATGACTTTTCTTATATGCAATCAATCCATAACAACTTACCTGAGCGAAACTTGCTCCGAATGAGCATAGAGCGCTCTGAAGCCAGCAAAGTCATGTTGGGTGGCAAAATCCCGGTCGTCCCTACGGACTGAATTAAGGGGACGGAGACGGACGTAATTGCTCCCTTTTAAATGAACAAACACCAAAGAAAAAGAAAAAATCCAGGGGAGAAGAGTAAAATATAAATAAATATGTTCAAAAAAACAAAAATAAATATTTTGAAGGAGTGTCCTCAATAAATAAAAAATGGAGTCACTAATAAATTAATATGTTTTTGAATGGCCGTATTAGCCTCAAAAATGCCTCTTGTTTTCATTAAATGTTTTGTTCCCCTGTAAGTAAATCTTCATATAAGAGTTGTGTAGGTTGTTGCTTTGCTGGTTGGCTTGTTTGGCTCTTTTTTCAAATATCTTCCGCAAAAATAACTTGTGTTGCAAGCTGTAGCCTGTCAGTTGTAAGGCCGCAGGAAACAAGCTTTAATGAAAGGAGAAGGGAGTGAGGCCAGAAAGATTTCCCAATTAGAGTTGGGTTAGGGAGCTTCAGTAGATGTGGTCATTAGTTGAAAGATCCCCCTTCTCACTGTCTTTGACACACACAAACTCTCTCTGTACTCCTAGGCCCCCTACCCGCCCCTTTGCCTGACTGTCCCATCCATGTGTGATAAAATGACATCTGCTTTGACACTTGACACTTCACAGGCATTCTATGCTACATCAGCAGGGTTCTCCTCTTCTTTCATACAATCCTCATTTGTTCGCATCCCTTCCAAGTCACTACAAATTACAGTTACATATCTGACACAGATTTCATGCCTTATCTTTACCAATACACAACATTTTTTTGACAGGTACACTTTAAGATAGCAGCACTAGCTGGAAAACACCACGAAGGTGAAGATCTAAGCTACATTGCACTCACTGACAGCCATCAGCACACCTCCAATTATCTCCATCATGACCAGATTTCACTGCAGCCAGGATACATCACATATCGCTAAAGATCTACAAAGCAGCACACTAAAAATGTATAAAAACATAGAAAAGTGACGGCAGAAAAAGACTGAGTAGTCCATCGAGTCTGCCCCTTTTTTTTTTTTTTATGTTTATCCCAAGCATGTTTGAAGCCATTTAGGCCTAGTTCACACAGGGGCGACTTGCGATCCGACTTGAGTCGCCTCAAGTCACCCCAGGTTGCTTGACACAAGAAATCCTATTGAAGTGAATGGGAGCTGTCTTTATGTACACTGATGAAGTCGCTCCGACTTCAAGGCGACTTCAGAAGAGATTCCTGTACTACTTGGAGGCGACTTCTATTAGACTTGTGCCCATAGAATTCAATGGAAGTTGCCTCCAAGTCAGATACCCCATCTAAACAGAAGCGACTTCACAGTGAAAAGAATAGAATTTATGTTAAGGCAACCCCCTCCCTCCCTTCTCTGATTGGCCACAGAAAAGTCTCCTGGCATGAAGTCGTGTTGTAAGTCGCCTCAAGTCGTGCTATAAGTTGCCCAAAGTCGTGCTAAAGTTGCTTTCAAATCCCCTAGCAAAGTCGTCCCGCAAGTCGGATCACTGCTGTTTGAACCGGCCCTTACTGTTGACTGTCTCACAACCTCTGTTGGTAGTTTATTCCAATCATCAACCACCCT
>BLSH010124173.1:1550835-1566826 GCA_018402905.1 Glandirana rugosa
AAGACAGATGCCCCCCCCCCCCCCCCCCACCAAGTGCCCACCATTGCAAGTCGTTTGCTATAGGGACACTAATGCGGCCTTCTCCCAGCTATATGGCCATGCTTCCTCTCCTTGGTTTCCATACCTTGTTTGACAATTGCTTCATATTCACCTAAAATGGCCAGAATGTACTAACAACATTCACCTCCCTCTATAGACATTAATTGGATTCCCCACCTAACATTTTCAAGTTATGGAAGAATAAAAAGGCATCTAAGGGTAGGGACAGGCTGGAGCCAGTTATTGCAATTTGGGTACATGGAGGTGTATTTAAACCTCTAACATAAAATCATCTTAAGAAAAACTGTGTGTTTCCCATAACAATCAATCAGAAGGAGAGAATAGACAGAAAAGTTGGTATTGTCTCCTACAGACATGATATATAAAATCTTTTTTTTAGAAACTGGAAGATTGGTCCATGGTGAAAGGAGAAACAATGTTCTGTAATTCACTTTTATTTCTCATATTTATATTATAATGAAACATTACACAGAGCTTTACAGAAGACATAACCGCTTTCCAATAAGTCACTGTACCCTAAAATATAAAGGTCTCCTCCAACAGCCATGTTCAGAGGTGTAAATTATCTACAATGATTTTGTTGAAAAACACAGGATAGAAGATATACTGTAGATAGAAGATACATTTGTTTCACCTTTATTAAACTATAATAAAAATATGTAAAGCATTTAACCAAAGAAAAATATTGGAAAAATATTAGAAATAGTATAAAAAATTGAAAAACAGCAAAATAGTGATTTCAAACTTTTGGTAGTGTACGCAAGCTAGGAAACCAGTGAAATTACATGACACTGTGTAGCAACTGAAAATAAATCCGATGGAATCCCAATCAAAACTTTTGATAGTGAGGAAGAAACTATACTGTATATTGTACATTGGTCTCTTAACCACTCAGACTTTTATAAGGAGAAAAGGTAATAAAGTGTCTGAATTTAGAGAACCACAACCCTGAGATCGCTGGGTGCAGAAATCATGGTAATAGGTGAATAGCTGAATAAAGTCAGAATTGTATAGTCCCTTAGAACAAACAACATAAAAAATAAAAAAAAGGATTTACAGTTCAAAAAACTCTCTAGCTGAAATAGGAGCCCAAAGGTTTGGTTCTTTATAAAGTCCACTTAGATGTCAATTCTCAACTCACTTACAGGATGGGCCACCTGCCTTAGGCTGGCCATACATGTTAGATTTTCTGTCCAATTTTCTTTAGATTTACCATAAACCATATAATATGAGGTCAAAATTAAACCACACTTTCAATTTTATCCAATTAGGCAGGCCCTTGTACTACATAGTTAACCATTTCCCGACCGCCGTATGCAGAATGACGGCCGGGAAGTGGTTCAGTTATCCTGACCTCCTCAGGATAACATGCCGGCACGCTCCTGGGGGGGGGGGCACGCATCGCGCCGATCGGTGGTGTGGGGGGTCAGTCTGTCCCCCTGCATTACCGATCTCGGTAAAGCACTTCCATTGGTCATGGCTGGTCGCAGTGTAGCACAGGAAAGCCGTTTATCTGCTTTTCCTGTACTCGGGTCTTCAGACCTGAGCTGTGGAGAACCGATCGGCTGCTCTCCTGACAGGGGGGCTGTGCTGATGGTTCACCAGCACAGCCCCCCCTAGGATCGCCACACTAGACCACCAGGGAGCCTGCCCAAGGACCACCAGGGAACCAATCTGGACCACCAGGGAGACCACCCTAGACCACCAGGGGGAATAGTGCCCAATATGGATAGCACTCAGTGCCACATTCAGATACCACCCTAGACCACCAGGGAATGGGCTCCTATCAGTGCATCTGCCCACCAGTGCCCCTATCAGTGCGTACCAGTGCCACATATCAGTGTCCACCAGTGCCACCTATCAGTGCCCACCTATCAGTGCCCATCAGTGCTACCTATCAGTGCCCAGTGTTGCCTTTGAGTGCCAATCAGTGCCATGTATGAGTGCCCATCAGTGCTGCATATCAGTGCCCATCAGTGCTGCTTATCAGTGCCGCCTAACAGTGCTCATCATTGCTGCATATAAGTGCCTCATCATCAGTGCCACCTCATCAGTACTGCCTCATCAGTGCCCGTCAGTGTAGCCTCATCAGTGCCCATCAGTGATGGAGAAAATTGACTTATTTACAAAGTTTTGTGACAGAAACAGAGAATTTTTTTTTTTTTTTAATTTTCGGTCTTTTTTTTATTTGTAGCGCAAAAAATAAAAACCGCAGGGGTGATCAAATACCACAAAAAGAAAGCTCTATTTGTGGGAACAAAATGATAAAAAAAACTGGGTACAGCATTGCACTACTGTGCAATTGTCATTCAAAGCGCAACAGCACTGAAAGCTGAAAATTGGTCTGGTAGGATAGTGTTCTAAGTGCATAGTATTGAAGTGGTTAAAGATAAATCTAAAGAAAATTGGACAAAAAATTGAACATGTATGGCCAACCTTAGTGTGGCATGTTACAGGGCAGTTTCTGGGGCTATCTACCCACTTTGGTTTATTCTGATAATACATATGGCATAGCTGGTGACTGCAAACAGATCTTACATCATGCTCCTCACACTAGCAACCTTGTCATACAGACGTAGCTTGCCCTGTTTGACCCCTCAGTACCACAGGTCAGGTCTAGAATAATCCTGCTTAATCTACTATGACCCATCCCTCAGCCTCCTTGTGCCTCTGCTCAGTAGCATCTTCTGAACCACTTCTCCTGGGTTGCCAGTCACTACCTATATTACCATAGGTCAGAGGAGGGGATGCTGTGCTTCTGCTGGGAGTATAAACAGGGGGGCTAATGCGGCATGCAGAGTGCAGCGACCACCACACACTGATGGGCATGGCCAACAAAGGTGAGCATTGTCAAGAAATTGGATGTTGCTTCACAGTGCATGGCTTTTATTGTGCCACCTTTTTCCCTGTGTTCAGACAAAATAGGGCCTGTGGGTAAACTGAAGAAATAGAGGGAGTAAATTAAATAGGCTTATTCAATAAACAGTGCATTCTATGAGGTACAAAATACACTGCTTCTGAACTTTTCTCAAGAAATAAACTGTCTGTTTAAATGTTAGGTTAAATCAGCCCAGGAGTGGAATATTCTGTATAGACTTGTGTAATTCGTTTTGGTCCCAATACAAATTCGGACAAATTGTTGGTTATTCAGAGATGCTGACAGCTGAAATGTGGACAAAACAATGCTAACAATAGAAAATTCAGAAAAAAAACAGCGTGCCCCCCCCCCCAATCCATACCAGGCCCTTTGGGTTTGGTATGGATTTTAACCACTTCCATACCACAGGCTGTCGTATGACATCCTCAGCTTTCAGTGGTGATATCGTAGGCATCATTCAGATATTGATTTTTTCATCTGGCAATTCCCTTCACCATAAGATTGTTCTTACAGGCGTGGGAGGGGTCCCCCCCCCGCCACCCTCCGGTGCTTCTGCGGGCTCGCCCATGCAGTCGGCAAGCCGGAGAAGGAATCCGCCGGCACTGAATGGAAGTCATAGAGAAACCGAGGGACAGATGTCTCTATGACTATCGGAGGGCCGGGCGTGATGTTATGATGTCACGTCTGGGCCGGCAGAAGCAAACAAAGCCGGGGACTCGGCTGGAAAACATCAGATCATTCATTTTTTTTTTTGATCTGATGCTTTCCAGCCTGGAGGAGAGATGTGGGGTCTTATAGACGCACTCTTCCTATTACAAGGGATGTTTAGTAGCAAAAAAATTATGATTTTTACATGTAGGAGTGGTGGGATTCACAACGGTTTTAAAAAAAATAGCGTTGGGTCCCCCCTAAAATCCATACCAGACCCTTATCAGAGCATGCAGCCTGGCAGATCAGGCCACATGCCCTCAACATGGGGAGGTGGATGCTTTAGGGCAGGGGGGGCCCTGCCCCCCACCCCAAAGCTCCTTGTCCCCCCCATCTTGATGGGGACAAGGGCCTCATCCCCACAACCCTGGCCAGTTGTTGTGGGATTCTGTGGGATTCTGCGGGCAGGGGGTTTATTGGAGTCTGGAAGCCACCAGATTCAAGCCTCCTCCTATGTGAATGAATATGGATTCACCAAAAATGTGTAAAAAGTGAACAAAGACAGTAAACACGTTTTTGACAGTTCCTTTATTGAAAATGAAAAAACAATGTCCCTCGATGTAGATTCATCTCATCCTCCCCACCACACCGCCAAACCCGAAAAAAGAAAAAAACATCCAGGCCTTGTCAAACGCTTCCCTCGGACTGTCTGCTCCTCTGTCTGACATTTCTTAAATTGCTAAGGGGCAGAGTCACCTGATGACATCAGCGGGTCACCCTGCACCCTTGTGATGCAGACCAGGGGATGCTGAGTCAATGACATCACAAGGGGCGGGGTCACCAGTTGGTGTCGCCCCTTACCTATATAAGAAATGTCAGATGGAGGAGGCGGCAGTCCGTGAGAAGCATTCTACTTGGCCCGGTTTGGCAGTGCGGCGGGCGGCAATAGATGGATCTACATCGGGGCACATTGTTTTTTATTTTTTAATAAAGGAATTGTCTAAAACGAATTTACTGTCTTTGTTCACTTTTTACACATTTTTGGTGAATCCCCTACTCATTCACATGGGGGGGCAGGATCTGGCGGCCCCCTTGTTAAAGGGGGCATCCAGATTCCAATAAGCCCCCTGCCTGCAGACGCCCACATTCACCACCCAGGGTTGTCGGGAAGAGGCCTTCGGTCCCCCCTGCCCCAAAGCACCCACCCCCCCATGTTTAGGGCATGTGGCCTGGTATGGTTCAGAAGGGGGGGCACTCACTCATCCCCCCTTTCCTGTCCTGCCAGGCTGCGTGCTCGGATAAGGGTCTGGTATGGATTTTGGGCCGTTTTTTTAAATTTTGGTGTGGGGTTCCCTTTAAAATCCATACCAGGCAAAAAGAACTTGGTATGGACTTTTTTTTACATAGCCAGGCCAGCAATTGCAACTGCGAGTCAATTTAAATGAGATTTTTTTTCTTTAGAAATTTCATTTTTGTTGCAGCAAGTTTTATGCATGCTACAGATGTGCCACTTTACAGACAGACTAAGGAGGCCCCTGGCACTATATTTAAAGAAATTTTTCATTTTTATTTTTTCACTTAAAGTGGAATCCCCACGTTGGGGCAGAGCCCCCCTGCCCCAAAGCACCCCCCCATGTCGATCATTTTTCGATCGATCCAAATTCAAATTGTTCTAAAAACTTAACAAAAACTGAAATTTCGCGAATTATGAAATCACACTAAATTAATTCCAAAACAAAACTAAATTAATTACATAACGAATATATATACGAAACAAAACAAATGGCTAATTCTGTATCTTATGAGGTGGGTCATTTTGGAGGGCCTAGGTGTAATAGATAAGCAAGATAATAACCCTTGCAACAACATAGTGTAGAGCTCCAAATGAATAAAATGATAACCGAAATTAATTAATATCTTTATTATTATTATTATACAGGATGTATATAGCACCAACAGTTTATGCAGCACTTTACAATAAAAAGGGGGGAAGTACAGTTAAATACAGAAGGAATAGGAGGGCCCTGTGCATGGATCTTACAATATAAAAGGAAGGGGGAGCTGGTACAAGAGGTAAAAGCTGCAGGGGATGGTCTGATGGAGGTGACTCAAGTACAGTTCTTAGGTGGAGATGGGGTAGGCTTCTCTGAATAAATGAGTTTTCAAGGGTCGCCTAAAGGTAGAAAAGGTAGGCGCTGACCGGACATACTGAGGCGAGGAGTTCCAGAGGATGTGAGAGGTTCTGGGGAAGTCCTAGAGGCAAGCATGGGAGGAGGTAGCAAGGGAGCTAGAGAGCAGGAGGTTTTGGGCGATAGCTGCAGATGAGGTTGGTGATGTAGCTGGGGGTGATGTAGTGGATGGCATTGTATGTTGTGGTTAGTATTTTGAATTTTATACGATGGGGTAGGGGAAGCCAATGAAGAAATTGGCAGAGAGGGGCAGCAGTCACGGATCAGTTAGTAAGGTGTATTAGTCTAGCAGCAGCATTCATAATAGACTAAAGGGGGGATAGCCTGTGTAAAGGTAGTCCAGTGAGGAAGGAGTTGCAGTAGTTAAGGCGGGAAATAAGGAGTGAATAAGTGGTTTTGTAGTGTTGTTGGTCAGGAAGGAGCAAATTCTCAAGAAGTTGCAAAAGATTTAGTCAGTGATTGGATGTGGGGGCTGAAGGCGAGGTCAGAGTCTAAGATTACACCCAGCACCCTAGCATGTGTGAAAGGACCAATAGTTGTGCCATTGATCTCAATGGTAAAGTCATGGAGAGGGGATCGGGGAGGAGGAAATATTACAAGCTCAGTTTTAGAAAGATTGGGTTCTTTGAAAGTGGTGTGAAACCTGTGTGTGTGTATTAATGAACCCATGTTTAAAAATATGTTGGGAGTTCAGGTAGTATTACTTTATGTAGCCAACTCAGAGCTATGTGATCTCACTGAGAAGCCTCTGTACATTGTGTCATTGATTTATAAGTAACATGCGGCTAACATTGAGATCTTCGATTGCCTACAGACAGTGGCGGCTGGTGTTTTTTTTTGGGGGGGGTTGCAAATACCCCCCGAGCGGCACCTCTCCCCCCAAGAGGCACCTTTCCCCCCATTTTACCACTGCACTTACCCCATCTAGGCGGGTAGTGTGCAGTGGCTCTGTGTCCTCCATGGTGGCTTCCATAATGCCTCCTAGGCATCCAATAGGATCACCTGTGCTTTCAGCCAATCAGGTGACGGGTGCCAAATCCGTTATCTGATTGGCCGGAAGGAGGCCCTGAGTGTGCTGTGAGCATTCTGCCAGCGTTCACAGCACACTCTATTCTGAAGCCTATTAGAGCCTCCGGCTCTAATATAGTTCTTCAGAAAAACACTCCCGCCCACTGCCGCAATTGTTGTTCATGCATCTCGGCGACCTGAAAAGGTGCCGGGTACATGAATAGGAGAGGCGGTGGAAGGGATAGGGGAGGCGGCACTCCAGTGCCCACAATGGACGGGCTGCCCCTGCCTACATATTTATACAGACTCCTTCCTCCTTCCAATTTGCGCCCATGCTATAGCCGAAAGACGGCTACAACGTGGGCTTCCTTTGCCGGGAGGACGTCCATGTACATCTTCCCATTCTTGAGCTGCCTGTGTGCCCCCTGCAACTTGGCTGATCACAGAGCAGGGTAAAAGGCCAATCACAGTGGGCCCTTTACCATGGGATAAGCTGTTAGCCAATGAGAGCTAATCACGGAAGTATACAGAAGACCGTTTCTGGCTATTTGCTTTCTTCACACTGTCGGCCGGCTTCTGTTAGAGGGGCATCACGAGTGCTGCAAATGAGTGCCCACCAGTGCCACCTATCAGTGCCCACCAGTGCTGCCAATCAGTGTCCATCAGTGCCACCTATCAGGGACCATCAGTGCTACCTATCAGTGCTCATCAGTACCACATATCAGTGCCACCTAACAGTGCCCATCAGTGCTGCTTATCAGTACCCATCAGTGCAGCCTCACCCGAGCCTCCTGATCAGTGCCCACCAGTGCCACCTCATCAGTGCCCATCAGTGCCACCTCATCAGTGACCATCAGTGAAGGAAAAAAATTACCTGTTTGCAAAATTTTATAACAAAATATGAAAAACTTTTTTTGTTCGTTTAGCAAAAAATAAAAAACACAGTGGTGATTAAATACCGCCAAAAGAAAGCTCTATTTGTGTGAAAGAAAATTATAAAAATGTAATTTGGATACAGTGTTGCATGACTGTGCAATTGTCATTCAAAGTGTGGGCGCGCTGAAAGCTGAAAACTGGCCTGTGTAGGAAGGGGGTATAAGTGCCCAGTAAGCAAGTGGTTAACCATTTCAGCCCCTTAAGGGTTTACCCCCTTCCTGACCAGAGCACTTTTTGCGATTCGACACTGTTGCTTTAACTGACAATTGCACGGTCATGTGACATTGTAAGCAAACAAAATTGACATCCTTTTTTTCCCACAAATAGAGCTTTCTTTTGGTGGTATTTGATCACCTCTACATCACTTCTGAACACGGCTATAAACAAATAAAGAGCGAAAATTTTGAAAAAAAAAATATTTTTTACTTTTTGCTATAATACATATCCAAAAAATATAAAAAACCAAATGTATTCATCAGTTTATATATACCCTGTTCAAAATTATTATGTAAATTCTATTTCAGCGTCACAAAGATTAAATATTTTGTTTTTCAGTTTAACTCATGGATGGCATTGTGTCTCAGGGCTCTTTTGATCACTGAAAACAATTTCGGGCACCTGTGATAATTAGATTGCCAGGTGAGCCCAATTAAAGGAAAAACTACTAAAGGAGGGTGAGTTAAGTACCTCAACAGGCTGAGTAGGGGGAGTAGTAATTAAGGTGTCTCGTCCATAACTAGTAATATATACAAGAAGGAGAGGGTGTAAGGAATCCCCAATCCATACCCAAAGAGCAAACAATATTGGACTATTGCGACACCATAAGGTATTAGCGGATACAACAACGGAATTAAAATTACATCATAATTTTTATTAACCTGTACAGAACCGCGCTATAGCCGAAAGACGGCTACAGCGCGGCTCTGAAAATCCGGGAGGACGTCCATGGACGTCCTCCCTCGTGCGCGCCCCCCGCACGCTCTCGCAGCCTGCGGCGGTGCGCTCTCGCGGCCGCCGCACGCTGCGTGGGCGTGTCCGCGGGTCGGGCAGACTCGATGTCCGCCCGAGACCCGCCGATCACCTGTAGCAGCCTCAGAACGGGGAACCGCCGATGTAAACACGGCGGTTCTCCGTTCTGTGAATGGGACATAGCAGATCTACTGATCCCTGTCACTGGGATCAGTTAGATCTGTTATGTCCCGACCAGCCCCCCCCACAGTTAGAACACACCCAGGGAACACTGTTAACCCCTTCACTGCCCCCTGCAGGTTAACCCCTTCACTGCCAATGACATTTATAAAGTAATCAGTGGACATTTAAATTTCTGATCGCTCTATAAATGTCATTGGTCCCAAAAATGTGTCAAAAATGTCCGACATGTCCGCTGCAATATCGCAGTCCCGATAAAAATCGCAGATCGCCTCCATTACTAGTAAAAAAAAAAGTAAAAACGCCATAAATCTATTCCCATAGTTTGTAGACGCAATTGCTTTTGCGCAAACCAATCAAAATACGCCGATTGCGTTTTTTTTTACCAAAAATATGTAGAAAAATATATATCGGCCAAAACTGATGAATAATTTTCTTTTTAATATTTTTTTTGGATATTTATTATAGCAAAAAAGTAAAAAATATTGTTCTTTTTTCAAAATCATCGCTCTTTGTTTGTTTATAGCGCAAAAAATAAAAACCGCAGAGGCGAACAAATACCACCAAAAGAAAGCTCTATTTCTGGGGGAAAAAAAATAAAAATTTTATTTGGGTACAACGCCGCACGACCGCGCAATTCTCATTCAAAATGCGACAGCGCTGAAAGCCGAAAATTGGTCTGGGCAGGAGGGGGGTTTAAGTGCCCAGTAAGGAAGTGGTTAAATAAAGAAAAGAAATATACAATACATATTCACAGACATGCGTTTTTTAAAAATTGATGAAGGTATTAACACCATTCTACATCACACCCCTTTGTATGGAGGGTTGGGGAAAGCCAGAACATTAGCTCAGATGGTTTTGAAGTGTAGATACTGTATAAACTCTACATGTATTGCGGGTGACCGCTTCATCAGGAGGAATATCTACAACAGTTGGGAATATACAGTTAGTGAGCAATATTCATCGTAACATTGAAATGGATATAACCATTACCAATATTACAGCATACAAAGAGTACAACATTTAGGCATTGATAAAACATGGGGATGTATATTACAATGGTGGCTTGTCGCTTACCCACATCTCCCGTATCAACAGGTGCAGCACAGGTGCGCTAATCGTCCCCCGTCGGCAGAGGTGGGGTATTGCGTATGGAAAATAGTTGGATAACAAATCCTATACCAAGATGTGAAGGTAGAGGGCTAGCGGACTGGTTACCTGAGGGGGGGTAAAGAAAGGGGGGAGGGGAGGGGAAAGGAGGGGGAGGGGAGGACCAGGGAAAAAAGAAAAGAAGGAAAAGGGGGAGGAAAAAAAGGAGAGAACAAAAGAGGGGGGATAGACAGGGGGAAGGAGGAAAAAGGGAAAGAGAAAAAAAAAGGGGGGGGAAGGGGGGAGAAGATGGAGGGAAAACAAGATAGGAAGAGAGGGGAAGGAGATAAAGATAGGGGAGAGGAATGGGGAGAACAAAGTAAGGGCCACCGGGAAATGGGGGGAGAGAAGAAAAAAGAGATGGAAAGAGAGGGGGAGGGGGAGAGAGAGGGGAGAGGGGGGATACCACTACCAGGGGTGTGTAAGGCGCACCTGGGCGTGAGTCCAGGGTGGAAGGGGGTGAGGGGGAGTCACCCAGCCACTGACTATAAGTCAGCAGTATGATGGGATAGGTACCTGAAAGGTACGTATGTTGCGTCCCAATGTGGTCCCAGGGAGGACACCAGCCACAAGATAATTTAAGTCAGGTATCAGGAAGTAATGCTGGCTATGGGTACCTGTGCCCAAAACAGCAGACAGGCATACAAGCCCAAGCGTTCCCAGTCTAAAGGTATAGAGAATAAAAATTATATAAAAAAGTCTTATAAAGAGTGAGGGTGGCATCAGTAGTGCAGCTGCCATGCGGACTGCACGTGTAACGCCGAATGGTTAGATCACTTACCGTGGATCTGTATGATGTCCTCACTCCCTGGGGCCTTCTCCATACTAAATTTTAGGCAGGGGCGCCCTGCCTATAAACCCTACTGAGCGATGTACGTCGGCCGTAGGCCATACGTAGCACCGCCCAGTCCAGCGACCCGTGGTGCGTATACGCCTGGGGAGATGCGCGCGCACCACTCGCGGCCGAATACCAAAGGGCTGAATGCCCAAGCTACGGCCGCACAAGAACGAACATGTCGCCAGGGTGCGAACAACGTTACATTCCAGGGACGCTGCACCTCTGCCAAGGGGGAACACAAGGACACACCTGTAACCCTCCCCCTGACGGGACATAGGGGGCATCCGGGCAAGCGAACAGCTCCATCAGGGCAATTAAAATGAAAGCCATGAATAGTCAAAAGCAGAAATTGAATACATGATAATTATATATATTCAGATAACTGTGCTATACAATACAAATACCAACCAAGAAGTGTACATACGTACATATATTTATAAGTATATTAGGAGGAGAAGCCTCACTGTCAGATTCAGGCTCAGTATACGAACCTGTAGAGAGCAGCGGCACCCTGACAGATAGCTCTGACGATGGGGTAGTGGTCCCTGCTAGGGTCAGGTGTACTCAACTCCGTTCTTCTGTTGCTGAGGTGCAAGAACTGCAGGGTTCTCGTATGGAGCAGAGAGCCAGTGCTAGTGCCACTCAATCTTCTGGTGAACTGGCAAGCACCAGCTGCCTAGTATGTCCTGGTCATAGACAAACCAGCACTGCAGTATCACTTGGTGACGTGGTGAGTCCCATAAGTGCATTTCAAGCTGGTGTGGTGGATAGCATTTTCCTGAAACTTGTGGCAAAATACTAAATATTCCATGGATTCAACATGCCACTCAGCAATAAGCTTGGGGTGTCTACTTTCCAAAATGGGGTCATTTAGGGGGTTTTGTGCTATCTTGGCATTTCATGACCTCTGAAACTGTGACGAGGAAGTGAAATTAGCAATTTACGCCCTTAGAAATCCTGAAGGTGGCGATTGGTTTTTGGGGTCCTGTATGCAGCTAGGCTCCCAAAAAGTCTCACACATGTGGTATCCTCATACTCAAGAAAAGCAGCAGAATGTATTTGTGACAAAAAATTACAATGGTCAATGGGTTCAACATGCCTCTCAGCAAATTCCTTGGGGTGTCTACTTTCCAAAAAGGGGTAATTTAGAGGAGTTTTGTACTGCCCTGCCATTTTAGCACCTCAAGAAATGAGATAGGCAATCATAAACTAAAAGCTGCATAAATTCCAGTAAATGTACCATAGTTTGTAGATGCTATAACTTTTGCGCAAACCAATACATTTACGCTTATTGAAATTTGTTTTACCCAAGACATGTGGCTCAGTAAAATTGAGTTTATTGGATTTTTTTATAACAAAAAGTAGAAGATATAATTTTTCGGTCTTTTTTGTTTATAGCGTAAAAAATAAAAATCCCAGAGGTGATCAAATACCACCAAAAGAAAGCTCTATTTGTGGGTAAAAAAATGTCATTTGGGTACAGCATTGCATGACCACACGATTACCAGTTAAATCAGCGCAGTGCCAAATTGTAAAAAGTGCTCTGGTAATTAAGGGGGTAAATCCTTCCGGGGCTGAAGTGGTTAATCTTTCCCCAAACCTCACTACTAAAATCTGATTAGCACAACCTACCTAAGCCAAATGGACAAACTAACAATTTATGGTGTATCTGGCAGCACAGCTTCTGCAATTCTGTATGTAGAGTCCTGCTATCATTTTTTTATAAACCAAAGCACAACTGCACATCACACCAGCCATAAACTGGCTATAAAACCAATAGAAAAAGGGCCCCAGCGCAAATATCTGGTATTATAGTGACACTAATTTATCTGCTGTCATCAGTCTATGGGTGCATACAATCAAACCAGCAATTATGGCAGCACATTTGTATGCATCTCCCAGGCTGGAAAAGAAAATAAACCCAAAAAAATATTTGGCTTGGAAAATGGCCTGCAATCCAAGTGTGACAGCTTGGGAGCCTGCTGTAGGTATGTACACCTCTAGGAATCTGCATTTCATATGTGCTGCAGTCCTCATTTACCCGCATGACAGTCTCCTTAACCAACAATAGCAGGTACACTGGAGACTTATAATGGAAAGCCACCCCCATTTTTTTGTTTCTACAGCCCCCCCCCACCTTTTCTCTTCCTCCTTCTTGCAGTATTACACAATAAAACTAATACCCGAGGGACTCTACTGAGCCCCAGTACACACTGAGCCGCATATCCATATCACTTAATAAGCTAATATTCATTTATGATAATCATGGCCCATTGCCCGGGGTGACTGGTTGTCTAGGTCATAGAAGAACATTCTTTCTTTGATGCAGAAGCCTATTGTTTCCTATTAGGACTTTTAAATGCAGACAGTAAATACTTCCATCATTAATAAATAAAATTACATTTAAACTTTACACTTGTACCCCTATCCTAGGCAGGCACATGCTCCTGGTCTATGACAGAATTACTCCAATGGTGAGTCCTGCCAAGGAAAAGTTCCCCAAAGCATTCTAATTAGTTCAATCAAAATCTTCTTCAACGGGTAAAAAGGAGGTATCTAAATAATTGAGAAACATACAATTATTAGATATATGGGAAAACTAAAGTAGCCAAAAAAACACCTCAAAGGCTACCAGGAAATCTATACATGCCAATACACGTTGGATTTTTTAGAAATATATGAAAAACCAAGGCCCTTAAAATTCAAGTGTAGTTTTCCAGGATCTATGGACTACTGTCAGGTCAGTTGGTATCCATTATGAGGTCCACGATAGACCACGCAGACAAGAATAGTGGAGCCGTTTATTGAGACCCAAATTATACAAAGTTTAGTATTGAGAGCACAATTAAAATTGATCAAGAGAAGTGGGTATAAACATTCCTGTCATGGCTGCTTCATATATTAATGGATAACTGACCACCCCACGCCATTACTGAACTAATCTCCTGGCCATTAGAAGATTTCTGCAAGGGAGTTTAGGATCCATCAGGAATTAGAGTTGAGTGAACCCGGACTGTAAAGTTCAGGTCCGTACCGGACTTTAGGGTGTCCGTGCCCTGAACCCGATTCCGGACATTTCAAAAAAAGTCTGGGATCGGGTTCGGTATTTTGCGCACCTTTTCTATAGCTGCAGGGCCGCTAATCAACAAGCGTTTTACTTGTTTGCCCTACTAATGGCACGGCTGTGATTGGCCAGTACATCATGTGACCCAGACTATTTTTGGCGCCTGTTGAATAGCTGCAGGGCAGCCAATCAACAAGCGTTTGCCCTTAGAAGCCATCACAGCCATGCCTACTAATGGCATGGCTGTGATAGGCTAGTGCATCATGTGACCCAGCCTCTATATGAGCTGCAGTCACGTATGCTGCATGTCACATCGTCACAGGCTAGTGTAGGGAGAGCATGCTGCCGGCGCTGTGAGGGACAGATTACCGATCTAATATGATCTCATCCTGCATTACAGACAGGTTCCTGGCAGTGCTGTGAGGGGAAAGCTTAGCATTCTAAAACGATCTGATACTTGACTAGGTACAGTTTACTAGTGCTGTGAGGGATAGATTACCAATCTAATATCATCTCATCCTCCATTACAGACAGGTTCCTGGCGGTGCAGTTTACTAGTGCTGTGAGGGACAGATTATTGTTCTAAAATCATCTCCTAGTTCTATAGGGAGAGGTTCCTGCTGGTGCTGTGAGGGACAGATTATTGTTCTAAAATCATCTCCTAGTTCTATAGGGAGAGGTTCCTGCTAGTGCTGTGAGGGACAGATTATTGTTCTAAAATCATCTCCTACTGCTATAGGAAGAGGTTCCTGCTGGTGCTGTAAGGGACAGGTTATTGTTATAAAATCATCACATACTGCTAGAGGGAGAGGTTCCTGCTGGTGCTGTGAGGGACAGATTATTGTTCTAAAATCATCTCATAGTGCTAAAGGGAGAGGTTCCTTCTGGTGCTGTGAGGGATAGATTATTGTTCTAAAATCATGTCCTAGTTCTATAGGGAAAGGTTCCTGCTGGCGCTGTGAGGGACAAATTATTGTTCTAAAATCATCTCCTAGTTCTAGAGGGAGAGGTTCCTGCTGGTGCTGTGAGGGACAGATTATTGTTCTAAAATCATCTCCTACTGCTATAGGGAGAGGTTCCTGCTGATGCTGTGAGGGACAGATTATTGTTCTCAAATCATCACATACTGCAATAGGGAGAGGTTCCTGCTGGTGCTGTGAGGGACAGATTATTGTTCTAAAATCTTCTCATAGTACTATAGGGAGAGGTTCCTGCTGGTGCTGTGAGGGACAGATTATTGTTCTAAAAGCATCTCATAGTGCTATAAGGAGAGGTTCCTGCTGGCACTGTAAGGGACAGATTATTGTTCTAAAATCATCTCCTAGTTCTATAGGCAGAGGTTCCTGCTGGTGCTGTGAGGGACAGATTATTGTTCTAAAATCATCTCATAGTGCTACAGGGAGAGGATCCTGCTGGTGCTGTGAGGGACAGATTATTGTTCTAAAATCATCTCCTAGTTCTATAGGGAGAGGTTCCTGCTGGTGCTGTGAGGGACAGATTATTGTTCTAAAATCATCTCATAGTGCTATAGGGAGAGGTTCCTGCTGGTGCTGTGAGGGACAGATTATTGTTCTAAAAGCATCCCATAGTGCTATAAGGAGAGGTTCCTGCTGGTACTGTAAGGGACAGATTATTGTTCTCAAATCATCACATACTGCTAGAGGGAGAGGTTCCTGCTGATGCTGTGAGGGACAGATTATTGTTCTAAAATCATCTCCTACTGCTATAGGGAGAGGTTCCTGCTGGTGCTATAAGGTACAGATTATTGTTTTAAAATCATCTCCTAGTTCTATAGGGAGAGGTTCCTGCTGGTGCTGTGAGGGACAGATTTTTGTTCTAAAATAATCACATACTGCTATAGGTAGAGGTTCCTGCTGGTGCTGTAAGGGACAGATTATTGTTCTAAAATCATCTCCTAGTGCTATAGGGAGAGGTTCCTGCTGGTGCTATAAGGTACAGATTATTGTTTTAAAATCATCTCCTAGTTCTATAGGGAGAGGTTCCTGCTGGTGCTGTGAGGGACAGATTTTTGTTCTAAAATAATCACATACTGCTATAGGTAGAGGTTCCTG
>BLSH010124173.1:1578105-1590146 GCA_018402905.1 Glandirana rugosa
GATATACGCTTGACTCCCCTCACAGTTACGTTTCAATTGCTGTGGGGGTAAAGTCGAGCGTATAGCGTCACATTTGATTGTCAAACCTGTCCTTAACCTAGTATATCACACTTGTCGGCACCCTAGACCAAGACCACGGCTGCGTTTTTTCCCAGAACACGCTCAAATCGGGCTTACACAACGATAAAGTCGGTATGATAGACATACAAAAAAGGATCCTGTGCGAGTTTGGTCGGACTGTGATGCGATTTCAACCATACTATCTGTATGGATGAAATTGCATCCCACAGAGATCGCATGTGATTTCCACTGCAATGCGGTATGCATCACATGCGATCTCAGGCAACTCTGCAGTGTGAACCGGCCCTCAGCACTGAGTGCACTATGCAATATCAGATGTGATTCACACCGCATTGCATTGCAAATCACATGTGATGTCCGTGTGATGCGATTTCAGCCATACAGATAGTATGGCTGAAATAGCAACACATTCGGGCTAAACTCGCACAAGACCCTTTTTTGCGTCGGCACCAGAACCAGATCCCACGGCTGTTCACACTATATGATCCAATTCCTGTCCAAACTGTTAGTTTACACTGCGATATGCGAGCTGAAATGGGGGTGTCGTTAACTTTGCATTGACACTCCCCTCAGTTCGCATATAGCAGTGTGAACTGCCATACGAATCAAGTGCGATGTGAGAACCCGCAGTGGATTCGAACTGACACCGAGTCATCCTCTCATTTATATTTCCATAGTCCTTACAGATATACATCAGCAGAACAAATGCAGGAAGTGTAATGTGGCTGTAAACAGGAAGTGATGTGTGCACATGGGCTGGAAGCAAATGTGCAGTAACGCTAAATAAACAAATCAATGAACCCCACCCACACCAAATATAGCTACCACATCCCCCCCCCACATTGATCAAAAATGTAATTTCAACTTGATTGCGGATATAATGTATTGCCGCTGCAGGCAATACAAAATAAAAAAAACATGGCATGGGGTCCCCCCCAATCCATACCAAGCCCTTTGGGTCAGGTATGGATTTTAAGGGGAGGCCCATGGCAACTTTTTTTACCAAACGGTGGGGGAAACCCCGAACGATCGATACCAGACCCTTATCCGAGCATGCAGCCTGGAGGTCAGGATGGGGGGGACAAGCGAGTGCCCCCCCAAGGACCATACCAGGCCACATGCCCTCAACATAAGGGGCGTGTGCTTTGGGGTGGGGGGGGGCTATGTGCCCCCCACCCCAAAGCACCTTGTCCCCATATTGATGGGGACATGTGCCTCTTCCCGACAACTGTGGCTGACGGTTGTTGGGGTCTGCGGGTTGATTAGAATGTGGAAACCTCCTTATGTGAATGGGTATCGGGTACATAGTACCCCTACCCATTCACCTAAAAAGTGTAAAACTGTTATAAAAAACTGAGACGTTTTTTGTCCAATCTTTTATGTCAAAAATGTTAACGTGTCCTGCGATGTACATCCATGGTCAATCAAGGCGCCTGACAGAACAGAAAAATAGACACAAATCTAAACGCTCCGCCTCGATGGGAAGGTTCCCACCGACTGCTGTCTCTTCGCTTTGACAGGTGTTATATTGTCAAGGGTGGGGCCACCCAGTGATGTAACCAGGTTACTCTGCACCCTTCTGACATCACATGGCGGCCTTTGCCTAGAAAAGAACTGTCAAAGCGCACAGAGTGCATACAGCGGGAGCCCTCCCATCGAGGCGGAGTGTTGACATTATGTACTATTTTTGGGTTGGCCAGGTGCCGTTATTGACCATGAATGTACAGTACAGAACACTTTTTGAACATTTTTGACATAAAAGATTGGACAAAGGGGGGCGTGGTTATGGCCGCATAGGTCCTGAGCTCCCACTATCAGAGGATTTATACATCTCTACACAGAGGGTGAATTTACCCACACAGACCACCGGATCATCATGGGAACATCCTCTTAAAGCTCCTCCGCTACCAGATCCCGCTCTCCCCGCAATTGTAACGGGGGATTGAGCCAGAGCATACCGGCCATGTTCAGCACAACAAATCCCAGCAACATGGAGATAGTCTTAACTCCACACCAACAACCAAGCCTGAATGATCTCCACTCTGTGGCTGCTGACATAAAAGAAACCTTGACGGCTGCAATCACTGGCTTGAGGATCAACATACAGGCCATTGCAGGGAGAGTCCAGGAAGTGGAGAAGGTAACAACGCAGCACTCAGCCGCGATCCGCCACACACATCAGGTCATAGATGTCCACACCCTGCAACTACGTGATCTGAAAAGTCACCTTGAGGACTTGGACAACCGTGGAAGGAGACATAATCTGAGACTGAGAGGCTTCCCAGAATTGATCGAACCCGATCAACTGCAAGACACAACGACAGACTTTTTAAAAGACTCCTGGACAGACCACCCTTGACCCCCATAGGCATAGAGCACATCCATCGCGCCTTACGCCCATGAAGCAGTAAATTCCTACTTCTTTACTGAACTTTCCCATTGCTCTCCCGAAACCGTATTTCTCTTTTCATCTGGCTCACCCATCACTATATGACAGATTACATGCTCAGATCCTCTCCACAGTACTTATGGATTGCGATATGCAAACCTTTGCTAGATAATATTGATATGCATGATAATGACCAACTAGACACAACTGAAAGACTCAGCTATTTCCCCATAATACTTTGAACAACTCTGAAGTCAAGCAGAAAAGCCCATGCCTCCCTACCAACATGCCCTGCCCGTCTACAAAGAACTCAGATGAAAGAGTCACCCTGGAAGCAGCACTGGATCCCCTTGCTTTCTTAAAATCCCTCAAAAGGAACACTAGCAAGACTACTAGTGAAGAACTCCCCTGAAGACAAAGTTACAACCCATCCAGGTGGGGTTATGACCTTGACAGTGGGAAGGCTTAGATTAAGCCCCCAACATGCGCGCACATTATTGATGTATGTTTTCAGGTTTAACTGACTCCCATTCTGAGACAGTATACTGTGGGACCTTTACGTAATAGAATCATTCCAATGGGGATACAAAATTATTTAATAGACCTGATGCTCACAAACCATTTGAGAATGAGCCTCAGCGTTACCAAGCGTTGGTCATAAACGTTCCTCTTGACCTATGTGGCTAGCTATAAGTAAAGGAGGTGTATTCCCAACTGTTGCTCTTCCAAAGTGCGAGGCCTTGCTTTTTGCTCCACTGTAACTTAGAGCAATATACTGCTAGTAACCACAGTGGAAGGATCAATTTGATTATATTATTTTTTTGTTTGTTTACAATTCATAAGGCTGTTACATTAATAAAGGTTCCTTATTCTAGTATTCTGGTTTACAACCGTTTAAAATGATTTATAAGTGTTAGGCGAGGACTCATCAGCCCTACACACTTACAGGGTCACATCTTAATCCCTGTTGGGCGTGTGGAGACTGATGCCCATATGCTCAAATACGAGTGTCGGGACTACCTAATATCTAGTGAGATTTCAGGCTCTCTAACTAATGAAGTCTCCATTGAGACACCCCCTATATGAGACACAAATATAGTGGGCTGACATTGCAAACACTAACACCGGGACTCCCGACTAACATCCTAACATCCCAGCTATCCATTTCACACTGAGCACACATCCAGCTACCTTCATCCCTCTGGGTTCATAGATAATTTCAGAATGCCAACGGACACATAATCTGCTTAGCCTATCTTACTTACACTTAACCCAGGGCTACACCCTCCTCAAATGCCTAGTAATGGTCCCCCTGAATGGCAGGAATCACGCCCTATTTACACAAACAAAACTTTGCTAGCTTAAACCCCTCTACCCCACAGTGGTCTACATCACCCAACCCGTAACACCGAGCTTACCCATCTCATACCCCGGCCACACATGTTTTCTGGACACCTCCCTTTTGATTGATGGGCAGGATCCCGCCAGGCACCAAATTCTTCACGTTACCCCAGCTACTTCACCCCCTGACCTACCCCATAGGCAACGCAAAACGTATCCTCCTATACGACTCATACCTAGACCCTGGGTTCTACACCCCCACCTCTCTCTTTTGCCCTTATTCCCTTTCTAAATGCCTATCCTACCCTCCTTCCCTTGCCCTACCCTAGGTCCCCTAACTAAGGCTCATTTCCTCCTCCTCCGACCACAACTACATAGCAACCAGTGACCAACTTTATTCCATTAAAGAAGTGATAATACGATACACACACATAATGGCCCAGAGGCCTCCTAAAAGTACCAAACCCTCAATTAAGATTATCTCCTTAAATGGACGCGGGCTAAACACCCCAGAGAAATGCTCACAATTACTTCTAGCTATGCACAAGGCAAAAGCTGAAATCGTTTTCATGCAGGAGACACACTTTAAGACAGACTCCGTCCCAAAACTCTCTAACGCTTGCTTTCTGAATTCCATTCACGCACCTAATCAAGACTCCAGATCTCAAGGGGTTTCCATCTTTTTTGCCAAGCATTGCCCATTTCAAACCCTAGATTCCTGTGTTGGCAAGAACGGACGTTACCTTCTCATGAAAGGCTTTTTACGCGGAAAACCGGTCACGCTATGCACCAAACACAAAACAAGTGCCTTTTTTTAGATCAACGTTACATGCACTCTCTTCCTTCCAAGAGGGAATCCTGATATTCGGAGGGGACTTTAATGTCCCCCTTAAACCATTACATGACACATCTACAGGCTCCTTGTTGGTTCCATACAAAGCAACAAGAGCAATAAAAAAAAGTCTTCAAGAATTCATGCTCCGTGACTCATGGCGTACACTACATCCCAATACAAAGGTCTACACATTCTACTCAATTTCCCATAATCGCTACTCTAGCCTCGATTACCTATTCATCACACAGAGGGACCTACCCATGTTAGCAAAAGCCACAACTGACCCCACGTACATATCCGACCCCCCGATCTCCATAACCTTAGAATTCTCGGATTTGCCACAAAGACCTCCGACTTGGAGATTAGACCCTTCTTTAGTCACTGAAAAAGAGAAAGACAGGTCCACATCCAAAACCTGACAAAGCTAGTCCACAGATTGAAAAGGACACAAAGTACACACGCAAAATCCACCTCCCACGAGCTGGTAAATGCCAGGACAGAATTGCTGGAGGCAATGGGGGAAAAAATTAGACAAAACTATATCATGACCCAAAAAATATATTATGAATTTGGCAACAAAGCCGGCAAACTTCTAGCCAATGCCCTTAGATCAAAAAATTGCTCTACCATAGTTCACCTCTAGTTGATTCCTCAGGTCGTAAAATTACCAACAACAACGAAATAACAGACCAATTTGTCCAGCGTATGCTATAACTGATCCTAGCCCTTTACTCTTTCTGAACCGCCAGAGTTCGTGCCAATGGCAACCTATCGAATGCCTTCACAAGATATCAAATGGCACATGCCAAGGTTGTCCCCTTTCCCTCCTAATATTCATTCTGACCCTTGAACCGTTCCTAAATCGACTCAGAACCAACCTAGACGTTAAAGGCATCACATAGACAACACCATATACAAACTCGTGGCATTCGCAGATGACGTACTTTTATTTTTGACAGAACTACATATTACCCTGCCCAACTTACTCAAAGACTTTGCTGTATTCAAATCTCTGTCAAACTTACAAATACATTTTTTTTTAAATCAGAGGCACTTAATATATCCCTTCCACAGACCATGCTATTAAGTTGCCAAGCCAACTTCCCATTCCGGTGGACCCAAGACTCGATCACCTATCTTGGGATTCAATTACCCGCAAAGCTAACCACTCTCTATAGCAAACACTTCCTGCCATTCCTGCTAAATATCTAAAAGGATTTGGAAACATGGTTGACGGGACTCTTCTCCTGGTTCGGCAGAACGTCGATAATAAAGATGAATATTCTCCCAAGAATATTATACGTAATGCAGGCAATACATATTAGCCTCCCAGACGCCTTCTTCCGATCGTACCGCAATAAATGCATGACCTTCATCTGGGGTAAAGCCAGACCTAGACTCAGCTTCAACAGACTCACTTTACCCAAGATTAAGGGGGGCATAGGATTACCCAACATTACTAAATACCATGCAGCCTATCACATGGCTAGAATAGTTGATTGGAACATCCACTCCCACACTAAAGCATGGGTGAACATTGAACACAATTTTTCTTCAGTGCCCCTACATCAATTACCTTGGATTACGCCTTCGCACATACCACTGACCTGTAAACAACACCCTTTGATCAGCAACACACTACAAACCTTCCAAAGGGTATACCAAAAATACAGAATATCCTCCACACAAGGTCCCTTTACACCCATCCGCAACAACCCGGATTTCCTACCAGGATTAACTGATTCCTTTCTTTCAGATATATGGCCCCACGCAGTGATATGAGCTCAGCACTTCTTCTCCAAGAATATATTCCTATCCCTCCCCACTCTGTCGGCACAGATGCCCGGACACTCATTCCCATTCTGGTTGTACTGCCAAATAAGACATTTCTGAGACAACCCTCGTACACGTCAAGCATATACAGTACAGACCAAAAGTTTGGACACACCTTCTCATTCAAAGAGTTTTCTTTATTTTCATGACTATGAAAATTGTAGATTCACACTGAAGGCATCAAAACTATGAATTAACACATTTGGAATTATCTACATAACAAAAAAGTGTGAAACAACTGAAAATATGTCATATTCTAGGTTCTTCAAAGTAGCCACCTTTTGCTTTGATTACTGCTTTGCACACTCTTGGCATTCTCTTGATGAGCTTCAAGAGGTAGCCACCTGAAATGGTCTTCCAACAGTCTTGAAGGAGTTCCCAGAGATGCTTAGCACTTGTTGGCCCTTTTGCCTTCACTCTGCGGTCCAGCTCACCCCAAACCATCTCGATTGGGTTCAGGTCCGGTGACTGTGGAGGCCAGGTCATCTGGCGCAGCACCCCATCACTCTCCTTCTTGGTCAAATAGCCCTTACACAGCCTGGAGGTGTGTTTGTGGTCATTGTCCTGTTGAAAAATAAATGATGGTCCAACTAAACGCAAACCGGATGGAATAGCATGCCGCTGCAAGATGCTGTGGTAGCCATGCTGGTTCAGTATGCCTTCAATTTTGAATAAATCCCCAACATTTATAAGGCAAGAAATCACACTTATTAAACCTGACAGGGCACACCTGTGAAGTGAAAACCATTTCAGGTGACTACCTCTTGAAGCTCATCAAGAGAATGCCAAGAGTGTGCAAAGCAGTAATCAAAGCAAAAGGTGGCTACTTTGAAGATCCTAGAATATGACATATTTTCAGTTGTTTCACACTTTTTTGTTATGTATATAATTCCACATGTGTTAATTCATAGTTTTGATGCCTTCAGTGTGAATCTACAATTTTCATAGTCATGAAAATAAAGAAAACTCTTTGAATGAGAAGGTGTGTCCAAACTTTTGGTCTGTCCAAACTTTTGGTCTGTACTGTACAAGACAACGCACACCATTTGAAGAAATATGCACAAGAAAGGAACCACAAAGACACATGGTCTCAGACATGCACTCTATTTTGTTCTGTGACTATAACCCGAAATCCAATCTTCCCAGCGTTCAATGGGAAAAAAACTTAGGGATAACATGGGAAAACATATATACCCATATTCATAAAGAGTCTACCAACGTATCTGCACATGAAAACGTTTTCTCTAGATGGTACAAGACCCCCCTTAGACTCCATAAAATTTCTCCCTCCATCACTCCCGACTACTAAGATGCTTAGACAAAGATGGCTCTATGCTCCACATTTGGTGGACCTACCCCAAGCTTATAACTTACTGGGAAGAAATCCAACGCCTCACTTCTCAAATCACCATTCTCCAGATAGAACTCTCCCCAGTTCAGATGCTGCTATACCGTTCAGCCATCCCAATGAAAGACTACCACCACTCACATGCGTTACACCTGATTAATGCATCAAAAATGTGTATTCCAGCGAAATGGAAATCAGACTCTCCTCCATCCTTAAAGGAATGGGAAAGGAGCATAAACAAAATAGAACTAGAAGAATTAATACACCAAACAAAAGATGCCCCAAACAAATATAGGAAAATCTGATCCTGCTGGCACCACTTTTAAACTACAATGAAATATTCCAAACTTATCAATCAATGAAGGAAGTCTACAGTTGAACTTCAAATGTTACCAATTACAACTGTCCCCCTTCCGTTATCCTCTTTCCCCACACCGCAATATCATTCAAATAAACAGCAACGGAACCCAGAAACAACCTTAAAGGACTACCCATTGGAGGTAACAGCCCATTAACTACATTAAACCACCTTAACTCAGACCCAATTCCGCACATCATAAGATTTTCATGGCCACACAGGATAGATTCATATATGAACACATCAATTGCAAACTTTTTGTATGCAGCTGCACTAGACCTTTAATTTCAACATAGATACCCCTTTTTGACATGTGAGAAACATAGAACTCTCTCACTGATGTGGCCGGGTCTGAACCTGTTAAAAGCCTCAATAGCCCTCAATTTAATTTAGTTTGTGGATATCGGATATCCCAGGCCTAGACAACCGATAAATACCTCAAACTACCTTGAAGTATTTAATATTTCCTCCCCTTATTTGGGTCCCAAAAAAGTTACACGAAGTTCATATGCCTGTCCGTTTCGTCTTAAATCTTGTTATCGTTTATCAATTATGTTAATATGACAAAGGACGGCTTTCGCTGTCCCGAGCACCCGGTCACAGTTTTGATCCCACAAGGAGTGACCAGAGACTTGAGGTAGCGACATATATACCGTAAAATAACACATTTGACAGAGTCTAAGATCTTAGATGTTCTCAATAGTACTCATGCCATACAATCGAGCCAAGGTGATATGCCTAAGTTAACTCCTTTTTTGGATATGATGTCTGCTCGACATGATATTGCTTACCGTTTCACGACTTACCTATGAGGATTAATATTTCAATAAAAATCTCTGGCAAAAATTCAAGGGCAAGTGTTCTGTCTCCCCCCTCCCCCGACACAGCTTGTTCCCTGACAGGTTGTCTGGAGGTGGGGACCAATACCGCTTACCCTATGTTTAACATCTAGTATCGCGTAAACTGATTACCTATGCCTGTTATTTTGCCATGTCATAAACCCCTAATCAACTGATTATCCTTACTGCGTATCACTGCACGACAGACTTTGTTTAATTGTACCCTTTGTGTTTTTGTGAAAAATTCTATGAAAACTTTGAAGTAAAAGAGATTGGACAAAAGATGTCGCTTGGGTTTTTTACATTTTGGCAATTGTTTTGTGAATGGGTAGGGGTACGTTGTACCCCATACTCATTAACATGGGGGGGGCAGGATCTGGGGATTCCAGCCTCCAGATTCTGATAAGCCCCCGCCCACTGACCCCGACAGCCACAGACCAGGGTTTCCGGGAAGAGGCCCTTATCCCCATTGACATGGGGGCAAGGTCTTTTGGGGTTGGGGGGCGCAGAGCCCCCCTGGCCAAAAGCACCTACACCCCCATGTTGAGGGCATTTGTCCTGGTACGGTTTACGAGGGGGGGCCTGCTCATTGATCCTTTCCTGACCCCCAGGCTGCATGCTTGGATAAGGGCCTGGTATGGACCTGGGGGGGCCATGCATTTTTTTCTGCCTTTTTTTTTATTTGAACATTCAGCCGTCAGCTGCCACATGAGCATGGTTGTTACCATAATATTAATTCCTCAAATGCATTACATTATTGTATAAAATGAAAGGAATCCAACATTAGTAATTGCATTTTCTATGTATGTGTTTGCCCTGGTCTGTGTGTATTGGTATGTTGTCCTACATTCAAAACTTTACAATCTGGGTTTGAATCCCACCGATGGTATCACCTCCTAATAACTAGCATTGTAGTCAGAAGCCATAATTATGCAATTTACATCATTTAACTCTTCAAATGTATGTAATGGTATGTAATTATACAATATTATGGTGTGGAATTCCGAAATCCAGATAATCATAAAAACCAGACAAAAAACGGTGTTGGTTCCCCCACTCCATCCATACCAGGCCCTTCAGATCTGGTCTGTGTTTTAAGGGGAATCCCATGCCAAAATTTTTCAAAAAATTGATGTGGGGTCCCCCCCTTTTGTCCATACCAGGTGCTTCAGGGCTAGTCTGGATTTTAAGGGGAACCCCGCACCAAAATTTAAATAAAAAATTGACATGGGATCCCCCCAAATCCATACTAGGCCCTGTGTGTGGGACAGGAAGACCAGGAGGTGAGAAATTAAGGAACGCCCCTGAGGGACAATCCTCATAGCAAAGTTCAACATGCCTAACAGGGACTGCAGCTGCCTCTTAGGGAAACTTCGTAAGGTGGTGAAGGCGTGAATGATTGCCCTAATCTGGGACAATTTTTCATGAGGTAGCACACACCCCCCCCATGTTGAGGGCCTGTGGCCTGATATGGTTTGGAGGGGGGGCACTCGCTCGTCCCCCACCCCAAAGCATTTTTTCCCCATGTTGATGAGGACAAGGACCCCTTCCAGACAACCTTGGTTGTTGGGGCTTTTTGGGCAGGGGGCTTATCGGAATCTGGGAGCCCACTTTAACAAGTGAGCCCCCAGATCCCGCCCCCCCATGTCAATGAGTATGGAGTACATTGTACCCCTACCCATTCATCTAAAAAAAAGTAGGAAAAAAAACACTACACAGGTTTTTAAAATATTTTATTAAGGCAGCTCCGGCATCTCGTCTCCCCTCTCCAGCTCTTCTCCCACCTTCGGCGTCTTCTGCTCTTTTGCCGGTACTTGCTGGTACTTCTGCCTCTCCACGCCGTCTTCTGCCCTTTTGCCTGTTCTTCTCCCTTTCTGCACCATCTTCTACTCTTTTGCTGGTTCTTCTCCCTCTCTGCACCATCTTCTGCTCTTTTGCCAGTACTTCTCCCTCTCCGTGTCATCTTCTGCTCTTTTGCCGGTTCTTCTCCCTGTCTGCGCCATCTTCTGCTCTTTTGCTGATTCTTCTCCCTCTCTACGGCGTCTTTTGCAAAAGAGCATACGATGGTGCAGAGAGGGAGAAGAACCGGCAAAAGAGCAGAAGACGAAGCACAGAGGGAGAAGAACTGGCAAAAGAGCAGAAGACGGCACAGAGAGGGAGAAGTACCAGCAAAAGAGCAGAAGACGTTGCAGAGAGGGAGAAGTACCAAAAAAAGAGCAGCAGACCCCACAAAAGAACAAAAGACCCGCAAAAGAGCAGAAGAAAGAAGACCCCGCAAAAGAGCAAAAGAGAAGAAGACCCCTCAGAAGAAAGTAGACCACCACAAAAGAAAGAAGACCTCCACAAAAGAGCATAAGACCCCTCAGAAGAAAGAAGACTACCGCAAAAGAGCTGAAGAAAGAAGACGTCGGAGCTGCCTTAATAAAATACTTTAAAAACCTGTGTACTGTGGTTTTTTTTTGCACTTTTTTAAGGTGAATGGGTAGGGGTACAATGTACCCCATACTAATTCACATAGGAAGGTCGGCATCTGGGGACCCCTTGTTAAAGGGGGGCTTCCAGATTCCGATAAGCCCCCCACTCGCAGACCCCAGCAACCACCGGCCAGGGTAGTTGGGAAGAGGCCCTTGTCCTCATCAACATGGGGACAAGGTGCTTTGGGGTGGGGTGCTGAAGATGATTTTAGAACACTAATATGGCTCCATGCGGCTGAAAAAGGCTTTTCCCACACACTTTGAAGATGATTTTAGAACACTAATATGGCTTCATGCGGCTGAAACAGGGTTTTCCCACACACTTTGAAGATGATTTTAGAACAGTAATATGGCTCTATGCCCCTGCAATAGGCTTTTCCTACACACTTTGAAGATGATTTTAGAACACTAATATGGCTTCATGCGGCTGAAACAGGGTTTTCCCACACACTGAAGATGATTTTAGAACACTAATATAGCTTCATGCGGCTGAAACAGGGTTTTCCCCCACACTTTGAAGATTATTTTAGAACACTAATATGG
>BLSH010124173.1:1610233-1628190 GCA_018402905.1 Glandirana rugosa
AGAGGGCTTCGAATAAGGCCCAAGCGTCCGAGGCCGATTAGTGTCACGCCCGAGGTCACTACACTAACCGGCCTCGGCGCTACTACAGTGAGGACGCGTATACATGCCTTCGGCGGCCAGTGCCGTGTCGATTTACCAGTTTGAACTGGAAAAATGATAATTATATAGACTTCTTAAAAACACCAAACAGGATGATAGAAAACGTCAGACAACAAGTAAAACTTAAAAACGAAAGGAAAAATGTATAAGACAATATAAGAAACATTTTCAATTTTCTGTTATCACAAGGAAGTAAAAATATAAAAAAATTTAGTGAAAAGAATAATAAATATCGAAAAAATTCGCGCTCACTATACACGTTCCCGCAGCCGCCGTCGTATGACGGCGATTTGCGGGAACGAGCCACTTTGTCGCCGTCAGATGCCGATCGGCGGTCGGCAAGTGGTTAAAAGGCTAAAAATAAAAGCTGAAAGTTAAAAAAGCTATAAATAATAAGAAAAGTGATTTAAAAAAATATAAAAATGAAGGAACACTATTGTCTTTTAACTTTTACAAAGAATATAACAGAATATGTAAAAAGGAAAGCAAAAATTCAAAATGAACAACAGACTGCAAAAGATAGTAGGACAAACCACAAAAATTCTTCAGATATATTAATAGTAAAAAGGTCAAGTTTGACCATTTAGCTGTGCCGTGACCGGCGGCTTCCGTACATATGCGCAGGAGTGACATCATCGCGGCTCCGGCCAATCACATCACTGGAGCCCGCACTGTGATTAGCCGGAGCCTGCGAACCCGGAATAAGCTTCGGGAGACATGTCACTGGTCACAGCGTTGTGCGGGGGCCGCTGAAACAGCGTCGTTCTAAAGTAAGTATTTCATAATGAGCTATGCCTTTGTCTTGCAGGGTTTTTTTTTCACAGGGTTTTCAATCACTTTAAGTCCATAACTATTATGGCCAAAAATTCATATGGTCCACAAATATTTAGACAGAATAATCCTGAATAA
Source organism: Glandirana rugosa (assembly GCA_018402905.1). NCBI lineage: Eukaryota > Metazoa > Chordata > Amphibia > Anura > Ranidae > Glandirana > Glandirana rugosa. The sequence continues at coordinate 1,611,242 of BLSH010124173.1, forward strand.
AGCACCTGGACCAGATGGCATACACCCACAGATCCAAAAAGAATTGAGCTCTGTCATTTCAAAGCCATTGTTTCTAATTTTAAGGACTCCTTCCTGACTGGAATAGTACCACTGCATTGGTTTAAGAACAATGTGGTGCCTTTATTAAAAAAGGGATCAGAGCCTTTACCAAGTAACTATAGACCTGCTAGTTTAACTTCTATAGTCAGGAAGATACTGCAGAGTTTAATAAAAGTCCACATAGATGAATTCTTGCTGAAGAAAAATATTTTAGGCAAAAGACAGCATGGATTTATAAAAGACAGAAGTTGTCAAACAAATATAATTTCTTTTTATGAGGAGGTAAGTAAAACCTTAGACAAAGGCATGGCTGTAGTATACTTAGGTTTTGCAAAATTATTTGACACAATTCCCCACACATAGCTAACGTGTAAGGTAAAGTCTACAAGCTTGGAAAAATCAGTTTATAAATGAGTAGAAAACTGCCCAAAAGCCCATATTCAGAATATATTTATAAATGATCTCGGGTCTGGGATTAAAAGTACCATTTCACTGTTTGCAGATGACACCAAGCTATGCAGTGGAATAACGTCCTTACAGGATGTCTCCAACTTACAAGCCAACCTCAATGGAATGTTTAATTTGGCAACTGTGTGGCAAATGAGGTTTAATGTTGATAAATGTAAAGTTATGCACTTGGGTGCTAAAACATACTAGGAGAAGAGCTGGGGGACTGAATGGTGGAGAAAGATCTGGGTGCTCTGGTAGATCATAAGCTTAATAATAGCATGCAATACCAAGCTGTGGTGACCTTTCTTGTATTAATAGAAGTATAGACTGCAGAGAGAGACAACATTTTGCCCCTGTACAAATTATTAATATGCCAAATCTAGAATATGCAGCTCAGTTTTGGCCACCAGTTCACAAAAAGGATATCGGGGAACTGGAGAAAGTGCAGAAAAGGGTACCCAAACCGATAAGAGGCATGGAGGAGCTCAGCTATGAGTAAAACAAATTAGTAGAGGAACTGAATTAATTCTCTCTTGAGAAGAGGAGATTAAGGGGGCAGGGGTATGATCAACATGTATGAATACATAAGTGGTCTATAATGTGATCTTGGTGTTAAGTTATTCACTTTAAGGTCATCACAGAGGACAAGGGGGCACTCTTTACGTCGGAGGAAAAAAAATGTAATCTCCAAATACGGATGGGCTTCTTCAAAGTAAGAGCTGTAAAATGTGGAATAGACTCCCTCAGGAGCTGGTTGTGGCCAGCTCAGTAGATTGTTTTTAACTACTTCAGCCCCTCCTAATGACCAGGTCATTTTGTGCGATATGGCATTGCGTTTCTTTAACTGACAATTGTGCAGTCGTGCGACGTACCGAAACAAAATTTATGTCCTTTTTTCGTCAATTGAAAAAAAAAACAATATTTTTACACCCCTGAAGACGTTTTTAGCAAACGAAACACGTTGGGTCCTGTCCCCCGACACACTGCTGCCCGTATTTTTATTGATGAGCTCATCTTTATTTTATTTAATGTAAGTGTTCTTAATCCGTATTTAATACATTTTTGTGAGAAATTGAATTAAGCTATGGAGCTTTTTCCTTGTTCTCATTCCAACCAAACCACATGGGAGTGATATCACTTTCCACTGAAGAGGCATAGGAACCCTCCGAAGGAACCCCGGTATCATCACAGACCAAGAAGGGACTCACCCATAGGAAACCATTGTACATCCACTTTCATACTACTATTTTCTGGTAAGCACACCCACATACAGTGGGATTGTCACGATTTTCTGAGCACTCACTTGAGCACTGAGCACTGTGACGTTCCTTCATCCTCCTTGGACCATCAGGATCATCATCTCCTTTGCTGATACTTTACCAGCTTCTGGTAAGTACAATCACTCACCTTTTTTGGATCATCACCACATCGAGCACCTGATTGTCAAGTCACCTGTCACTATATACCCAAGTTCAATCTGTAATAACACATTGCATTAGCTTTATATTCCTGTGTACCCACTACAGTTATCCTATACATTTGCATATCAACTTTAAAAGGACTTTACTGTATGGTCATTGAAAGCATGCATCTGCTATTGGTGTATATTTAGCTGTATACCTATGTATGGTTTTATCCTAAGACTATTTCCAACCTAGCGTGCACTCTCTGTTCCCCAATATTTTTTACTTCATGCTATAAAACATATCCATTAAAGAAATGTAAAAAATCTAATTTCTTCATTAATTTAGGCCAATATGTATTCTTCTACATATTTTTGGTAAAGAAAAATCCCAATAAGCGTATATTGATTGGTTTGCACATAAGCTATCGTGTCTACAAACTATGGGATAGATTTATGGCATTTTCATTTTAATTTGTTTACTAGCAATAGCGGCGATCAGCGATTTTTAGCTGGACTGCAAGATTGCGGCAAGACAAATCAAACACTTTTTGGGGACCAGTGACACTAATACAATGATCAGTGCTAAAAAAATGCGCTTTCACTGTATAAATGACACTGACAGGGAAAGGGTTAACATCAGGGGCGATCAAAGAGTTAAGTGTGCTCCTAGGGAGTGATTTCTAACTGTGTGGGGGATGGACTGACTGGAGGATGAGAGACATCTGTGTTCCTGATTAGCAGGAACACAAGATCTCTCTCTTCCTCGCTGACAGAATGATGGTCTGCCTTGTTTATATAGGGAGACTGCCGTTCTGCCTCTCCATCGAACGATCGGCAATGGCCGCCAGAACCACTGTTTGGCTCCTGCTGTGTCCCACACGCACCCCAGACCCAGAGGCAGAAACAACGTACAGGTACGTTGTTTCGCACGGCCGGGTCGTCCTGCGCATAATATAACTGGATACTAATGTATAATTTTTTTTTCCTTCTACTGGTTGAACTGGATGGACTTTTTTCAACCAGACTAACTATGTAACTAGATAACCTGCTATTTATGCATTTCAGTAGCATAGTTAGATTCTTGCCTGAAGTTCATCTTTCAAGGCAAACTGAACTAAGCAATGCTGTATATCTCTTAGTTGCAAAAGAGAAAATGTGACTTGTCACAACCACAGTGACATACCTCCATCCCTAGTGTACATACAAACAGGAAAAGTTTTGGTCATGGGACTTTATATGAGGCATGCCACATTCAAAAAAAGTACAAAGCGTATAAAAAGTATATATTTATTAACATACCGAAAAAATGTTGCATAGTCTTGAATGACATAATAAATAAAATGATCTGGCCAACAAGGGCCATATAACGAGCTGCATAGCACATGATAGCTGGAGTAAAAAAATCATGAATTTACATATAATAAATTATAATATACATGAGCGAATATATGATGAGTTGTGCAGAAATCAGATGGAATAAGCCACAAGTATCTGTAACTGTAAATATGAATAAGATGGTATATTGGTCAAACTCCTTATGGAGTGCAAGGAGAGTACAATCATGGGAAGGGGGATCTGGGATATGTAAACTTTTGATCAGGGTCATTTGGGTAGTTTCTGTTGTCATTATGATTTAAAAAGAGTAAACACAGTTGATTGATAATAAATGGCTTCAGCCAAACGCTAACCACAAGTGAAAGAAATGTTTTTGTGTTATCATTCATATTCAAAAATGGCCAAGAAATCATAAATTCTGCCAGGGTGTGTAAACTTATGAGCACAACTGTATATACTCTCCCATGTTTTGACATATTTTTCAGATTAGAATGGGGCAGATGTGTCCCCCTGTGCCTTTCCTCCTTGGTATGGATCACCCTTTCCAATATGGCCCCTACCCTTGCTGTTCCCTCATTTTGGACGGGACTATCCCTGCCTCAGCCCCGGGTCAGGCATTGTTATGGCACTCCCCTCCCTCTTGCAAGCTAGGCCACATTTTTTTGAGCTGACATGTAAGTATTAGATCCCCCTTCCCTTGGTTGTGCTCTCCTTGCACTCCATAAGGAGTTTGATCAATATACCATCTTATTAATATTTACAGTTACAGATACTCATTGCATTGCACTCCTGATGAGTAACTGTAAGCCACGAAACGCGTAGAGTTATATAATGCTTATACCATCTGATTTCTACACAACTCATCATGTACTCGCTCATGTGTATTATAATTTATTATGTGTAAATTCATGATTTTTTTTACTCCAGCTATCATGTGCTTTGTCAGCTCGTTATATGGCACTTCTTAGCTGGATCATTGTATTTATTATTTCATTCGAGACTATGTAACATTTTATTCGGTATGTTAATAAATATATACTTTTTATATGCTTTGTACTTTTTGTGAATGTGGCATGCCTCATATAAAGTCCCATGACCAAAACTTTTCCTATTTGTGTTTCTCTTAGTTGAGCAAGTCCTAGGTTATTGATATAAAATAATCACTAATAGATCTTGGCACGCAGTGGCAGCTAGTGAGTTTATTGTTTGGGGGGGCAGCAAATAACCACCCTCCTGGTCGGCCGGCTGCACCCCCCCACCCGGTAGGTAGGTCAGTCGGGTAACACACACCCCCCCCCGGTCAGTCATCAAGCTAAGCACTTACCCCATCTAGGTTGCGGGCTCCTACGGGCAGGTTGTGGGTTGCAGGCTCCTATGGGTGGCAGGCGGGTTGCGGGCTCCTACAGGCGGCAGGCAGATTGTGGGTTGCGGGGCTCCTACTGGTGGCGGGCAATGGCTCCTGTGTTCTCTCCTCCTCTTCTGCATCAAGGCGGCTTCCACTGTGCTTTCCTCCCTGCTAGGTGTCCAATAGGATCGCCTGTCCTTTCAACCATTCGAGTGACACACTTCCTGATTGGCCAGGAGGAGGATCAGTGTGGCAATAGCGAATATCCATTCGCTATTGTCACACAACTGGGTGGGCTCACCATTTTTTGAAGCCTATTAGAGCCCTTGGCTCTAATAAGGTGCTTCAAAAAACACACCCCTCCCCATTGGAATCCATGCATCCGGCGCCCTGCATGTAGATCAGGGAGCCAGACGCATGGATGGGGGGCGGCATCCATGCACCCCTAATGGACGGGACGTCGACTCCGCTGCTTGCATGATTCTATGTCTACTGATATCTCTGTACACACATCTTTGGTGTACCCATCTTGGTTAAAAATAGATTTTCCTAAATTAATATTCCTGGACAGTTATTACTGATCCCCTAAAGTAGGCTGGCACTAGGAGTTTTTTGCAGGAATAAACTGTCTGAAACCATTATGCATGTTTATAAGAAACCTCTGGCAGACAGATGTTTTGACCAACATGTCAGGTCTATGGCTACCTTCACCAGGGAAGAAAGTTCAACATGAATGATACATGAATACCGAGCCTCCTCTGCTATGTGTATGAGCTTCATGAATCAGCATGGTTTCCATCAGAAAATCTACTTTCAAAATTACTTAAAGCGTAGATCCACCCAAAAGTGGAATTTCCTCTTTAAATACTCCTGACCCCCTGACATGTAACATTTGGCATGTAATTTTTTTTGGGGGGAGCGGGTACCTAGTTTTGACAGGTACCCAGCTTCCACTTGCGCTCAGAGGGCCGCAGTCCCAGAGCGGAAGTTCTCCTCTCCCCCTCCCTGTAATCTTCTGGGACACGTCACGGGTCCCAGAAGATTTCTCGGCCACTCAGGACACGTATCGCGACTCATGCATGCATAGTGTGCACGCAGCTGTGAAGCCGCAAGCTGTCACAGCCGGATGCTCACACTAGTGATGCCAGAGCTGTGGAGAGGAGAAGGAGAGATCCAAGGCTTCGGGTGGCCGCATCACTGGACCATGGGACAGGTGAGAGTGTGTTTATTAGAAGTCAGCAGCTACACCTTTTCTAGCTGCTGACTTTTAATAAACTCAAAAACGGCTGGAGCTCCGCTTTAGTGAAAGGCCATATCTTTGCTAATTTGTAGCCCAGGCTACCCTGTGTGTCATCTCTGCTCAAATATTAAAGCATTTACTGAAAAGAATCACATAAGGACGTCCTTTACTTCCTTGTAGACGTCTAATATCACAGGAGGTGGGATTTTTACCCATAAACCACAATGCCTAATAAAGGTGTTCCTTATCAGATCACATTAGGTGACCAGAGATTTCGCAAGGGATGGGTAAGAAGTGAGGGCTTCATGTTTAGAAGTCTGCTGTGCTTTCTGCCAGTTAATGAATTTGTATATGTTACTTTGGACCACTAATTTATTTTATTTATTTATTTCAGGTACTTATATAGCACCGTCAATTTACGCAGCGCTTTTACATATACATTGTACATTCACATCAGTCCCTACCCTCAAGGAGCTTGCAATCTAAGGTCCCTAACTCACATTCATACATACACATACTAGGGCAATTTAGACAGGATCTAATTAACCTACCAACATGTCTTTGGAGTGTGGGAGGAAACTGGAGTACCCGGAGGAAACCCACGCGGGCACAGGGAGAACATGCAAACTCCAGGCAGGTAGTGTCGTGGTTGGGATTCAAACCAGTGACCCTTTTGTTGCCAGGTGAAAGTACTAAATTTTCCCTACCACCACTAAGCAAAAATCTGAATCACCAGTGAAGTGGATGTTCCCTTATTTGTTCTTCTTTATTAAGAAACACTGTGTGTGCAAAGTGGCCGATCTACACTCACCGGCCACTTTATTAGGCACACCTGTTCAATTGTTAATCAGCCAATCACATGGCAGCAATTCAATGCATCTAGGCAGCTAGAAGTGGTAAAGAGGACTTCCTGAAGTTCAAACAGAGCATCACAATGGGGCAGAAAGGGGATTTAAGTGACTTTGAAAGTGGCATGGTTGTTGGTGCCAGACAGGCTGGTCTGAGTATTTCAAAAACTGCTGATCTACTGGGATTTTCACACACAACAATCTCTAGGGCTTACAGAGAATGGTCCGAAAAGAGAAAATATCCAGTGAGCAGCAGTTGGATGGATGAAAATGCCTTGTTGATGTCAGAGGAGAAGGGGCAGACTGGTTCCAAATGATAGAAAGGCAACAGTAACTCAAATAACCACTAGTTACAACCAAGGTATGCAGAATACCATCTCTGAACACACAACACATTGAACCTTGAAGCAAATGGGCTACAGCAGCAGAAGACCACACTGGGTGCCACCACTGTCAGCTCAGAACAGGTCACTGAGGCTACAATTCGCACAGGCTCACCAAAATTGGACAACAGAAGGTTGGAAAAACATTGTCGGGTCTGATGAGTCTCGATTTCAGCTGTGACATTCAGATGGAAGGGTCAGAATTTAGCGTAAACAACATGGATCCACCCTGCCTTGTACCAACGGTTCAGGCTGGTGGTGTAATGGTGTGGGGGATATATTCTTGGCACACTCTGGGTCCCTTAGTACCAATTAAGCATTGATTAAAGGCTACAGCCTTCCTGAGTATTGTTGCTGACCATGTCCATCCCTTTATGACTACAGTGTACCCATCTTCTGATGGCTCCTTCCAGCAGGATAATGCCCCATGTCACAAAGCTCAAATCATCTCACCACTGGTTTCTTGAACATTACAATGAGGTCACTGCACTCCAATGGCCTCCACAGTTACCAGATCTCATCCAATAGAGCACCTTTTGGATGTGGTGGAACGGGAGATTCGCATCATGGATGTGCAGCCAATAAATCTGCAACAACTGCATGATGCTATTATGTCAATATGGACCAACACCTTGTTGAATCAATGTCACAAAGAATTAAAGCGATTGTATACTCCCGCCTTGTGATTTTTACCTACAGGTAAGGCTATAATACACTGTTTAGGAAATATTCACCCTGCATGCAGCTGCTGACATCAGCGGCACATGTAATCTCAAGGTCCGGCGTATCGTGCCGGAAATTCAGAGCGTCATTGCAGCTTCAGCCACTCACAGCACCGGAGCCAGCAAACCCGGGGGCTTCGTTCTAAGGTAAGTATTTCATAATGCATTATGCCATTGTCTTGCAGGTTTTTTTTTTTTTTTTTTTTTTTTTAAGTGGTTTACTAACTGCTTTAAGGCAGTTCTGAGGGCAAAAGGGGGTCCAATCTGGCACTAGAAAGGTGTACCTAATAAAGTGGCCAGTGGTGTATATCTTTAATAGAAGCTTATGTAGGACTACCATAGCACTTGCAACGTCTTCCTTAGTGCATCACTCCAAAACAGCTGCTATCTTATCCCAGGTATTAAAGTAGAACTAAAGGCAAAACTTTTTTTTTCATTTTCGAGTAAAGGGAGAGTTATAGCCCCTGTCATTTTTTTGCCCTTAGCCATACTTTAAGGGGTCTATTTATAAAACATTTATTGCATGAATGTCAGAAGCATTCGTACAATTTGATCAAAATGTCAAAGTATTTTCACGCCTGCATCATCAACTTCAGCTAGTGGCCAAAATGTTGTATAGTTTTCTGAAATAGCTCAATGAGAACACTTTACAGCATTTGGCCAATAGGTGGAGCTGATAGTACAGGAATGAATCTCTTAGAAAAAATATTGTAATACAGTGGAACCTTGGATTACAGGCATAATTCCTTCCAGGAGAATGCTTGATATCCAAATCACTCGTATATCAAAGCATGTTTCCCCACAGGAAACAATGGAGACTCAGATAATTCATTCCACAGTGACTGCTTGTCAATGCAGTACTGTATGTGGCCATAGGTCAGGGGGCGCTGGTGTATGCAATACCATATGTGCCCAGAGGTGTGGTGGCGCTGGTGAGCCTCGGACACACTGAGAAACATTCGGAAATGCTCAGGAACTGTTTACACTTTCTGTATTTCCAAATGCTTCTGAGGCTCACCAGCACCCCTGCACCTCTGACCACATGCGGTATTGCATGCACAGAGGCTTAATCCTGCTCGTTTTGCAAGACAGTGCTCACAAACCGAGTCAGGATTTTATTTTTAAAAAAATGCTTGTCTTTCAAAATGCTTGTTAACTACGTTACTCGTGAACCAAGGTTTCACTGTATTTCTTTCAGCTTGCATGAACGCTTCTGAAATTTGTGCAACAAATGTTTTGTAAACAGACCCCTAAGAGTTTGATGGGCCCCTTTGTCATTGAATATCTTGTGCAGTCGACTGAGAAAGGCAGTATGTCCCCTGAGGTAAATGCTTCCCACAGGTTATTACAAGATGGTAATTAATAAGGCTATCATACTACAGAAGGTCAAACACAAGAACAAATGGGGCACTGGATTCAGATTTTCTAAGAGTGAAAGAGATTGTCACTGGGCACACTGGCGACAGCGCTCTACAAACCGGGGACCACGAGTTGAGAATCCACATACAAAACATACAACATAATGCACGTACAAGAACCCAAGGTAATTTGATGATAAAATAGATTCATAGCAGCATGAATCCAAAGTGGTTCAGGGGTCAAACACACTCCCCCTTCATGAGGACTACAAAACAAGTACAAATATAAAGGTCATACAGTAAGTCTAAAAGTAAAAGGTCATGACTATAAAAATGAATATACAAGTAAAATGATCATGTTTCCCCAAAAATAAGCCTGGGTCTTATCTTAATTTTGGCAACAAAAGACACATTAGGGCTTATTTTCAGGGTAGGTCTTATCATGCCGTGTGCTGTCTTCTCTCCCCCTCTCCCTCCCTGCCTGTCAGGTATCCCCTGTGTAAAAGTGTTTGTAAAATATTAGAATTCACCTTCATGTAGCGCCGCTGGGCACTTCCGTGACCAGCCAGATCTCTGCAGAGGGAGGGGGCTCGAGATCTCCCACTGACAGCTTGGAGAAGGGGAGATCAGCTGAGATCCGATCGCCACTTCCTTAGCCGGCCAGACCTCTCCTTCCCACTCCGAGCACAGCAGAGACGTGGGGGGGGGAATCCCCCACTGACAGCTGGGAGGAGAGCAGCGGGAGATCAGCTGAGCACCGAGCGACGCTATTCCGAAGGTACTTGGCACAATTAGATCACACAGTCTAGACTATACACTACCACAACAGAGTGGATTCCGGCACTCTACCAGCACTTTAAACTAGGGCTTATTTTCGGGGTAGGGCTTATATTGCAGTCCTGCCTGAAAATCGGGGTAGGTCTTATTTTCATGGAAACACGGTAGTAAATATAAAAGTCAAAGGGTATATACCCATTTGCATATGCACTTTACATATCATTTAACATATTTAACAATTAACAAGAGAATATAAGAAACACTTGCTGAAGGCATGACACTCTCCGCCTGGTATCCATGGATACCAACTATGATGGTCCTTCTGGAGAGAGTAGTAAAATTAGTTTGGACACAGGTCTGAGAAAAAAATCTCATCTTGCCTAATGACTTTAACCTCAACTTTCCTGGAAATATTTTCACTTTCACAATGGTGTCAGGTTCCAAGTTGTGTTTGCTGTCTTCAAAGGGATCAAGTTTCTTTAGAGGACAGCCTTTTGGGACATTCTTGTGATTTTGAAGGCATTCCAGTGTTAGTGCATAAGTCTCTTGTTGGACACAATGGATGATGACATTTTTAGCCTGTGTGAGCTCATCCACTGTGTATGCCTTGCGACAATAGTGCCAACCTTTGCAATGTCCTTATCCTGTAGGTGTGGCCTGAGGACGGATTTCTGCATCAGATTTAGGCTCCAACAATACATATGTACCTTTTTCGGCAGTGCTAGGTGCTGGTTTGTACAGGAAGGGTGGTCCAGTGGTCCTGAGAGCCATGTAGTATCTCTAAGGTGGGATGCTGGCACAGCCCTTGTAGCATGATCTGCTGAGTTATGATCAGTTGATACATAATTCCACTGGGTAGGTTGTGTAGTCTTTCTGATCCTCAGGACTCTGTTATGTACATAGACATAGAATCTCCTGCATTCATTGTAAATGTAGCCCAGCACTACCTTTCTTTCTGTATAAAACTCTGTGTCAGATGTAATTAGTTCTGCTAGCTCCACTGCTAGAACAGAGGCACAAAGTTCTAACCTTGGAATGGTGGTGTCAGGACATGGTGCTAGCTTGGCCTTACCCATTACAAATCCAATATGAACTTGACCTTTGATATCCACTGACTTAAGGTAGGCTACTGCAGCTATTGCTTTTACTGAAGCATCACAGAATACACATAGCTTTCTGGACTGAACTGGACTGTATGTGCAAGTTGAATAATGCCTTTAAAGAGTCTCTCCATGTTACCCATAATGTCTCTTTCTCAGGAGGAAGTGGAGAGTCCCAATCACATATTTCTGCAGTAAGCTCTCTGAGCAGAATCTTACCTTGGACGGTCACTGGTGCTGCAAACCCGAGTGGGTCACACAGACTGTTTATGGTAGACAAGACACCTCGCCGTGTGAAAGGCCTTGGCTCCTGGTCGACCTGGAAGGTGAGGGTGTCAGACTTGAGATCCCAATTGAGTCCTAGGCTGCGCTGCATGGGTAGCGAGTCTGTAGCCAAGTCTAGGTCTTTCAAATCACTGGCATGATCTTGAGAGGGGAAGGCCTCCATAACAGCCTTGCTGTTTGAAGCCATCTTATGCAGCCTAAGGTTTGAACAGGCAAGCGTGCTTTGGGTTCTCTTAAGCAGACTGATTGCAACCTCAGGTGATGGAAGTGACTTCAGGCCATCATCTACATAAAAGTCTCTCAATGAACTGTCTAACATCTTGCCCATAGTCCTTTTCACCTTCTTGCTTAAGTCCATAGATAGCAACAGCAGGGGATGGGCTGTTGTCAAAAATGTGCACTTTCATGAGGTATTCTATAATGTCTTTAGTGGGTTTGTTATGGCGGTGGCTTCCTTGCGGAATCTGATGAGAATGCCAAGAAGTGTGTTGTTGAGATCTGGTCCTTTTAAGAGGATGTCTTTGAGAGAGATTACCTCGTACTGGGAGCTGGGGTCAAATACAGGCAGTCCCCTAGTTATGAACATCCGACTTATGAACGACTCCTACTTACAAATGGAGGGAGACAACAGGAAGTGAGAGGAAATCTCCCCCTAGGAAGGGAAATTCACTCCTGTAAGAGTTATTATGGGAAAAAGGTGTCTCCACTGAAGCTTTATCACCAAGGTTTGTTTCCACAACAACCCAAAATTTTCAAAATCCAATTATCATTGGGACAGGAAGTGAGGTGAAATCTTCTGAACAGAAACATAGACAGCAAAACAAACATTACAGGGGTGTTAACCCTTCCCTATGCTATCCAAAAAGCTTAAAAATATTTGTTTTGGCTGAAGCTACACTTAAAAAATGTACCTGTTCCGACTTACAAACAAATTCAACTTATGAACAAACCTACAGTCCCTATCTTGTTTGTAACCCGGGGACCGCCTGTACTACTCATATTTTCCCTGGCTTCTTGGGGTGATAAACACGGAAGATAGGTAGGTACCAGCACTCTTCTTTCTCTTTCAGAGTTGGGGCCACCTTTGCATGGCTGTCTTCAAACATCTTACTCATGAAGGAGAAAAAATGCTCTTTCATTTCTGGTTTCCTTTGAAAATTGCGACTGATAGAAGAAAAGTGTTTTAGAGCCTGTATTCTGTTGTTAGGAAGATAGGGTCTCTGTGTTTTGAAATGCAGGGGTGCTACCCTGCTGTTTGAGTCATTTATGTAGAATCCCTGTTCCATTATCTCCAAGAAGATATGATCTTCAATAGATAGGGCAATTTTGTGGTCTTCATTTGTCTTTATGGAAAACTGAGCATCCCAACTGTTCTTTGTCTTATTTTTTATTTTTTTAAATTTATTTCAGGTAATTTTATAGTGCTGTCAATTTTATGCAGGGCTTTTACATATATATTGTACATTCACATCAGTCTTCGCAGGGAAATTTGCTAGTGTAAAGGCTGGAATGTATGACACTAGCAGGCTTCTCTTTTATGAGGAATCTGTTGGGGCAAGGTTGGAGAGGGGATGGACGCCCACTCTCTAATGTCTTTGTAAAAAGAGAGCTCATGCCGGTTGGTTTGTGAGAATTTCCTAGGCAAACATCGCCTATAATGACCCATCCTGGGTCCAGCTTCTGAGCGTAAGGGGAGTTGTGGGGGCCATTGATTCTTCTCATCTTATGAACTCTGATGATAACTCTACCAAGCAGGAGCACTATCTGAGCCTGTGGATCAAGTGCAGGGATGAGATGTGCTATGCTCTTCAGATGTCTGTGATGAAATGCCACCTCAGGTGTAGGGATCTACATTCTGTCAGTTGGGAACTGATTGCACTCAATTAAGGTTGGCAGAGCCAGGGATGTTTGGCCATCAATGGATTCGATTTGGTAACCAATGGCCTTTCTCCCAATTTCTTCACTTACACCTGTACAAGTCTTGAGTGAGTATAAAGAGCTAGCTCCCTCGATTTTAAAGGTGTCGAAGAAGGCTGTGCTAGCAAGTGATCTGTTGCTTTGATCATCCAAGATTGCATACAGCTTTACTGCTATTTGTCTGTGACCTATGGGGTAAACTGTGACAAGACAAATCTTGGAGCAGGATTTGCCAGAGAGACCTTCTCCGCAGACTTGGGTGCACTGGGGTGTCACTACAGGAGGTACTGCATCTCGCTGCTCCCCGCTGTGCTCTTCAGCCTGGTTTGAGGAGGTAAGAGTCCATTGCGCTGGCCCTAGAAATATAGAGCCGTATTGTGCTCTGTGCTGTCACATTCTAAACAGTTTATGCTCACTTTGCAGTTCTTTGCAAGGTGCCTAGTTGATGCACAGCACCTGAAGCAAATTCTATTTTCTTTGAGAAAGGTTTTGAGGCCTTGGAGAGTTTTTTCTCTGAAACCTCTGCATTTTAGCAATGGGTGGGGCTTCTTGTGAAGGGGACACTCTCTGCTTCGGTTCTCTGTTGGTGATACGCTTGTTTTGTGTACTGCAACAGATAGGTCTTTGGAGTTGCGAGTTGAACTAGGCTTACCTGTCCTAGGGTAAGTAGAGTCAGATGATGAAAATTCAAAACTGGGATCATTTTTAATCTTTGTTTGTTAGCGAACAAAGTCCACAAAGAAAGAGAATGGTGGGAACGGAATGTTATGCTCTTGCTTGTATTTGGAGCCTCGTGTAACCCACATTTCTTGAAGGCTGTAAGGCAGTTTTTGCTCTATGGGGTTAACACCACAGGCTGTATCTATAAAAGCAAGGCCTGGTCAATCTCATTCTGCCCTGGCTACTTGGAGCTCTGTCACCAAGTCGCTTAACTCTCTCAGCTTCTGGAAGCCTTTGTTAGGAATCTTAGGGAAGTTCTCTATTCTTTTAAAAAGTGAATTTTCTATGGCTTCTGGGAAACCGTAACACTCCTCAATTCTCTCCCATATCATGCTCAGTCCTCTGCTTAGGTAGTTCACATTGATGTCTCTTATGCTTCTTGCATGCTCTGCTGACTCATTCCCCAGCCATTTGACTAAGAGATCAGCCTCCTCCCTAGCAGATAGATCAAGATCTTTTATTGTATTTCTGAAGGACGATCGCCATGCTCTATAGCCTTCAGGTCAGTCATTAAACCTTGTGAGTCCTTTTGTCAACAGCTCACGCCATGCAAAGAACTTGAGGAAGTCCAGCATACCTTGGTCTTTGTGTGAGTAGTCTGGAGGTGCTCTGCTGTGCGGTGGACTTGGTGGTATTTGTGGTCATCAGAAATGGTGTCACAGGATTTCTACCCTGCGCCCCTTCCTTCTTGAAGTGGGTGACTGTATCATATGGATTTGATAGCTTGGATGCAGGTTGCACTGAAGGCTGACTGAGTATGGGATTGTTTTCTTGTTTAATGTAGGGTATGTGGACAGCAGGAGTTGACTCTGCTCTTGAAGCTGAATGCAGACATCTGGCTTGGCATGTTCCAGCACATAGTTTTAAGTATGTTTCGAATTGTCATGGTGATCGGATTTAATCTCAAGTATGTTGCTGAGTCTCTCACTGGTGGGGTTGGCAAATTCCTCTAAGATGTCTGCCTCAGCTACTGCTGCTGCTGCTTCCTGCTCTGCAGCCAGTTCCTCTAACACAGCTTCTATGTTTAGCTTCTCTAATTTCATCTCTTTTTCGGCAAAGGCAGCCTTTACTTTTGCAGCTTCTGCAATAGCGACCACGTCTCTGCTCATTGACCTCTTTGAGCTCCTGGAGCTATCTGGGACTTGAGACCTTGTCTCTAAGGGCTCTGACTTTTTCTCTGACAT
This sequence comes from Glandirana rugosa, assembly GCA_018402905.1. Taxonomy (NCBI): domain Eukaryota; kingdom Metazoa; phylum Chordata; class Amphibia; order Anura; family Ranidae; genus Glandirana; species Glandirana rugosa. Next base: position 1,626,371 of record BLSH010124173.1, read on the forward strand.
GATGTCTTGCAATGTGGAAGCCTGTTAAAGGCTGCTGTTTCACTGGCCTTCTGTGTGTAAGGCTATTTGGAGCCACTGTTTTGCTGGCTTTCTATGTGCAAGCCTGTTTGGAACCACCGTTTTACTGTTCTGCCCTCACGACATGTGGCTGAGGTATAATAAGACAGACAGCTAACTGTCCTCCTTTAACAACTCATTGAGGCAGGCGTAAGGTCCTTCTTTCAACTTTTATTGCAGGGAAGTTAGAGTAAAACTAAAACAAAGGAAATTACAATCAGTGTATACAAAATACAAAATATACAGTCCTGACATACCAGTCTAACTAGGGAAAGGGTTTTTAAACATACCGACAATGTTTCCGTAGCTAAAGGTGTGGAGTCCTCTGGAGATGATGCATGGATGAGAATAAGATGGCTACTGGGGGCTGTCTCTAAGACCTCATGGTTAAGTCCATTGGAATGATGGGAAAACTATAGTGGCTTTCAAGCAACAAACTGTCTAACTGCAGTTGCCCCGGAAGACGTCCTTTCGTGACGAAATCGAAAGGGCGGAAGTGTTGTGTCATGGTCTCCGCTGAACGAACGAACAGCTTTTACCTGCTATCTGTGAGATTTTAATCGGGAATCTGTAAGTGCAATACTTTATTAAACTCCTTGGTTTTTAAATGATATGACACTATTGTGGCTCTTTCATTTCCATTGAGCTTCACGGATATATTTTGGAAGATAGCGCTGTGGAGGCTGATCGCTGTGGTCTGTATCCACACAGGTGTTTCCTGACCCCCTATAATAAGGGGTCCAGGAGTTCCGGTAAGGATACATCTTTATCGGTGGTGGATCTGTTTCACTGAAGTGGTGTGGTGGATGCTTATATATTTATGGACACTTGGACAAGATTTACATATACTATCCTGCACTAATTCCTTGTCACAAGATTGAACTCATTTGGACTCTATTTGGATTCACATTCTTTTTGCACTTACCTTTTATTTATTTTTTTTTAAAGTATGTTTTTATTAATTTTTGACAAAGTATAATTACAATAGTTACATTATTCGTAAAAACACATGACAAGGAGATATACAGATTACAACCAAACCAGGGCCGAACATGGCCAACAACATATCTCACAGTAATAGTCCGCCATCCCCTTTGTAAAAGGGGGGCGGTTAGAGGAGTTTAACCAAAACCTGCCCCTCCGACACAGCCGGATCGGTACAGGAGGTCAAAGGAGTGTACAGAAACACAAAAACTATACTATACTATAACCCAAAAAAACAAAAAATAAATTTCAACTAACACTCACCCACACACACACCATCCACTCTTCAGGTCCTCACCCATACACCTCACCTCACCAGCTCCTTGCTGTTATAGGAGAACTCCCCCAACAAAGGGGGAGGGGGGAAAATGACAGACGTCTTCAACCGACCCCATTACACAGTCACCCAGGCACTAGTCAGCCGTCCACTACCCCCCTACTGCTGGGACAATGGGGTGTCCTCCCAAAAGGAATCCCCAATGTCCAGCCAAGGTTGCCAGATCTTGTAAAATTTTTTCGGACACGCTCTGCCCGCATAGATAAGCTTATATATGGGTAGGGCTTTATTTACCATGCGATATAATAGTTGCACATCGGGGGCTAATGCATCTTTCCATTTCAGTAAAATCAATTTCCTAGCAAAAAATAACAATACACGCAGTAGTGTTCTAGCATGAGTTCGGTGTACCAGTTCATTTAATACGCCAAGTAGACCAACCTCCGGGGTTTGTGGAACAGGTATTTCCAGGGTATGTTCGAAAAAGGAGAAGAGCGCAGTC
>BLSH010124173.1:1664341-1675036 GCA_018402905.1 Glandirana rugosa
CTTAGGCTAACTCGTACGTAAAGTGAACGACTTCTGTTTTGACTTCCCTTTTACACTGCAACTGTCTTCAGTTCCTGCTTGTTCTTGGGACATTTTCCCTTCAGTTTTGTCTTCAGCAAGTGAAATGCATGCTCAATCGGATTCAGGTCAGGTGATTGACTTGGCCATTGCATAACATTCCACTTCTTTCCCTCAAAAAACTCTTTAGTTGCTTTCGCAGTATGCTTTGGGTCATTGTCCATCTGCACTGTGAAGCGCCGTCCAATGAGTTTTGAAGCATTTGGCTGAATATGAGCAGATAATATTGCCCGAAACACTTCAGAATTCATCCTGCTGCTTTTGTCAGCAGTCACATCATCAATAAATACAAGAGAACCAGTTCCATTGGCAGCCATACATGCCCACACCATGACACCACCACCACCATGCTTCACTGATGAGGTGGTATGCTTTGGATCATGAGCAGTTCCTTTCCTTCTCCATACTCTTCTCTTCCCATCACTCTGGTACAAGTTGATATTGGTCTCATCTGTCCATAGGATGTTGTTCCAGAACTGTGAAGGCTTTTTCAGATGTTGTTTGGCAAACTCTAATCTGGCCGTCCTGTTTTTGAGGCTCACCAATGGTTTACATCTTGTGTTGAACCCTCTGTATTCACTCTGGTGAAGTCTTCTCTTGATTGTTTACTTTGACACACATACACCTACCTCCTGGAGAGTGTTCTTGATCTGGCCAACTGTTGTGAGGGGTGTTTTCTTCACCAGGGAAATAATTCTTCGGTCATCCACCACAGTTGTTTTCCGTGGTCTTCCGGGTCTTTTGGTGTTGCTGAGCTCTCCGATGCGTTCTTTCTTTTTAAGGATATTCCAAACAGTTTATTTGGCCACGCCTAATGTTTTTGCTATCTCTCTGATGGGTTTGGTTTTTTTTTCAGCCTAATGATGGCTTGCTTCACTGAGAGTGACAGCTCTTTGGATCTCATATTGAGAGTTGACAGCAACAGATTCCAAATGCAAATAGCACACTTGAAATGAACTCTGGACCTTTTATCTGCTCCTTGTAAATGGGATAATGAGGGAATAACACACACCTGGCCATGGAACAGCCGGGCAGCCAATTGTCCCATTATTTTTGGTCTCTTTAAAAAGTGGGAGGCACATATACAAACTGTTGTAATTCCTACACCGTTCACCTGATTTGGATGTAAATACCCTCAAATTAAAGCTGAAAGTCTGCAGTTAAAGCACATCTTGTTTGGTTCATTTCAAATCCATTGTGGTGGTGTATAGAGCCTAAAAGATTAGAATTGTGTCGATGTCCCAATATTTATGGACCTGACTGTATCTTTTGGAATTATGGCCAAAAAGTGAACCTTGGTTTCATTAGACCATAACACATTTTCCCACATGCTTTTGGTAGACTTCAGTTGTGTTTTTTCAAAATTTAGCTGGGTTTGGATGCTTTTCTTGGTAAGAAAAGGCTTCCGTCTTGCCACTCTACCCCATAGCCCAGAAATATGAAGAGTACGGGAGATTGTTGTCACATGTACCACGCAACAGCACTTGTCAGATGTTCCAGCAGCTCCTTTAATGTTACAGTAGGCCTCTTGGCAGCCTCCCTGACCAGTTTTCTTCTCATCTTTTCATCAATTTTGGAAGAACGTCTGGTTCTTGGTAATGTCACTGTTGTGCCATATTTTCTCCACTTGATGATGATTGCCTTCACGGTGGTCCATGGTATATCTAATGCTTTGGAAATTCTTTTGTACCCTTCTCCTGACTGATACTTTTTAACAATGAGATCCCTCTGAATCAGAAGCTCTGATGCTTTGGAAGCTCTCTGCGGACAATGGCTTTTGCAGTAGGATGTGACTAAGAAAATGTCAGGAAACACCCAGCTGAACTTTATTTGGGGTTAAACAGGGGCACTTTAAATGTCAGGTGTGTACTGACTCCTAATTAACAAGATTTTGAATGTGATTGCTTAATTCTGAACAAAGCTACATCCCCAGTTATAAGAGGGTGTGCACACTTATGCAACCACATTATTTTAGTTTTTTATTTTTACGTCCCCCCCCCCCCAAAAAAAAAAAATCAGTTTGTTTTTCAATTAAGTTGCACAGTTTATAGGTCACATTAAAAGGTGGAAAAAGTTCTGAAATTATTTATCTTTGACTCATTTTTTTTTTACATCACAGAAACCTTACATCTTCACAGGGGTGTGTAGACTTTTTATATCCACTGTACATATGCTTTGCTGAAGATTACATACCCTGGACCAGCATTTAACAACTGGGTTGTCGTTTGGCTTCGCACGGACTACCGGGTACACGGGACACAATTTGCGTCGAATTAGCATCATGCGGATGGGCTGACTACCAATGCTGTTACAACCAGTTAAGCTCTTCAACCAGGAAGCATGGTGTCACTAGTTGCTATGGTTCTGGCTTCCACCCATGGAACTTTGTGATGGGGGACTCTCATGTATGAGGGAGGCTCTGATTTATGGGAAAGCTCTGATGGGAAGGGCGGGGTTTCTGATGTGATTGGAGGATTCTGTGATTTTTTTTTTATTGGTTGAATTAGATGGACTTGTGTCTTTTTTCATTCTAACTTTGTAACTATGAGGGGACTTTGTAGGGGAAGGCCTCTGATTTGATAGGAGAATCTCTAACATGATGAGGGAACTCTGATGTGAAGGGAGGCTTGGGGGAACTTCAATGCGAAGGAGGACTCAGATGTAAAGGGGGGTTCTGATGTGAAGTGATTATAGAGCCAGTTTTTTTTATAGAATTGCATAGAGCAGCCACAAACTACTCTTCTGGTGTCACCCACTGGCGTTCCTGGCTCCTCCTTTTCTAGGTGTGCCACCATAGAAAGCCACTTCCTGTAGTGATACACCTACAGACTCGATAACGAGCTGTGCTGCCTGCGTCCATAGACACAGACAACGCTGCTTTGCCCTGCCCCCTCATCACAGGATTTGACTAATGGCAATGGGATCCAAATCCTGTGAGAGCGGGGAGAGCTGCTACAGACAGCCAGAGCACTGGATCGGGTGAGGACTCGGGTAAGTATAAGGTGGGGGGGAGGGTGAGGGGGCGATGCACATCCTGGAACATTTTTTACCTTAATGCAGGGAATGTTTTAAGGTAAATGTTTAGGCTTTAGAACCACTTTAATTCATCAAGGTGTTTGTGCTCATCATCCCAGGCTCAAATTTCTCATTGATGGTATGTAACATTTTTTGTTTTTACCATTTTAGACGCAGGTGCCTCAAGATTTGCATTGTGCACTATTAAAGGGTATCATTAATGAGAAAATATTAATAAACGCTGCTCTGGGCCACTGCAATCTGTATGGTTGCTATATACTATATAGACAAACTGTTGTATTTTGTAGGTTTTGCCAACCTTCTTTTGTTGGGTTTATTTTCTTATACTTTTTTGTGCATAATGCCACTGCATTGTCTATTTGAGATTCAACAAATCAAAATTTTTTATGGTATTTAACATGCTTCTTAAGGGTGCATGGATTTACTGTATACTCACAAATGCATACCTGCAAAATGCACGGACTAAACGAAAACTGTGAATTTTCATTAATTTCTTTGTAATTCACCCCCACAGTGTTGTAAATCTATATTACTGAGATTTCTTTCTAAGAATGGGGAATTTCCCTTTTTTTTTTACTACAGAATTGAATCCAAGAGTTCATGTAGCATATCATTTCTAATATTTCAGATCAATTTCTGAAGGTAACTTCTTCAGAAATTATATACAAAAGAATGGTGGACATATTCTGTATCCCTGCAATTTCAAAAGAAATAACATTTATATATATAAGAAAGGTTGTTTAATACATATACTGTAAATCTGCAGCAAAATAAAATGAATTTCATTCCATTATATATCAACATTTTGGACTAGTATCAGCCCTTGCTAAAAGCAGTTGTTCGATATTTTAGTCGGGTGTAATATTTTTAATATCATATAGGCTTGGTAATTCCTGGCAACTTTATAGAATGGCCATTAGCATATTATGCCTATCATTTTCTTTTCTGTGCCAAGCTCCCCCATCTGGTCAGGAAAAAAGCCTAAAAGTGATGTTATCACGTTGTACATCTGAGATGTAAAGGAAACTAACTAAAAACATTAAAGTATATCTAAAGCCAAAACTTTTTTAGCTTTGTTTGAATAAGTACAGGCGGTCCCTGGGTTACAAACAAGATAAGGACTGTAGGTTTGTTCTTAAGTTGAATTTGTATGTAAGTCGGAACAGGTACATTTTTAAGTGTAGCTTCAGCCAAAAAACAAATTTTAAGCTTTTTGGATAGCATAGGGAAGGGTTAACGCCCCTGTAATATTTGTTTTGCTGTCTATATTTTTGTTCAGAAGATTTCACCTCACTTCCTGTCCCAATGATAATTGGTTTTGAAAATTTTGAGTTGTTGTGGAAACAAGGATTGGTGATAAAGCATCATTGGAGACCCCTTTTTCCCATAATAACTCTTACAGGAGTGAATTTCCCTTCCTAGGGATAGATTTCCTGTCACTTCCTGTTGTCTCCCTCTGTAAGTAGGAGTCGTTCGTAAGTCAGATGTTTGTAACTAGGGGACCACCTGTATTGTGACAGCACAACTCATTATTAAAGGGGGGTTTCCCTGGGAAGTAAATAACTGCATCTAGGGGCAGGCGGGTGACACTTCCTCCATGTTCCTCATTAACTTGTTGGGTGCGAAGTGTGGGTCACATAAGAAGCCTACCCCGGGTTGGTTCTTTGGGCTATGCCAGGAGATAAATGTGGTCACTCGTCCTAGCACAGGGGTAGCACCTTGCCGGAAGGCGTGCTCACCAATGCCTGGAACCAGGCAGGGGCCATGGTCATGGGAAAGTCAAACAACAAGGCAGTCTCCAAATTCAGAGATGAGCCACTTGTGTGTAGTAAATTGTTGTCTGCAGAGTTCCTCCAAAGCTGTCCCTTTTCCTACACACTTATACAATTGTATGTGGAGCATTAGGAGGGATATGCAGAGCCTATGCCCACTCCATCAATCAGTGTACCTGTTACCTAACTCCCAGTAACAGAAGGGAGTCCCATTGAGCGTGAACCTCGTGCATGTTCCACTTAAACCTTTTCATTCCATACCAGCTATAGATGTCTTTAACTCTAACCTGGTCCTGGAGACCGGTGGAGATGGACAACTAGGGAGGGAGTCGAACATTGAACCCCCTCACTACTATGGAACCCGTCACCTATTCAGGCACCACGCCAATGACTGGTTGCTGTTCTTCTTCCCAGTTACCTATAGTAACTTCCTTGCAAGGTTACGTAGCGAGGTAAGGTAAAGTAGTGAGTGTTACCCTTAGCAACTTCCTTGCAAAGTTACATAGTGAGGTAAGGTAAAGTAGTGAGTGTACAGGTTGTACAAAAGTGTAAATTTGCTGCCCCCTCAAAAATAACTCAACACACAACCATTAATGTCTAAATCGCTTGCAGCAAAAGTAAGTACACCCCTAAGTGAAAATGTCCAACTTGGGCTCAAAGTTTCAATATTTTATGTGGCCACCATTATTTTGCAGCACTGCCTTAACTCTCTGGGCATGGAGTTCACCAGAGCTTCACAGGTTGCCACTGGAGTCCTCTTCCACTCCTCCATGGCAACATCACGGAGCTGGTGGATGTTAGAGACCTTGCGCTCTTCCACCTTCCATTTAAGGATGCCCCACAGATGCTCAATAGGGTTTAGGTCTGGAGACATGCTTGGCCAATCCATCACGTTTATCCTCAGCTTCTTCAGCAAGGCAGTGGTCGTCTTGGAGGTGTGTTTGGGGTCATTATGTTGGAATACTGCCCTGCGGCCCAGGCTCTGAAGGGAGGGGATCATGCTCTGCTTCAGTATGTCACAGTACATGTTGGCATTCATGGTTTCCTCAGCGAACTGTAGCTTCCCAGTGCCAGCAGCACTCATGCAGCCCCAGATCATGACACTCCCACCACCATGCTTGACTGTAGGCAAGACACACTTGTCCTTGTACTCCTCACCTGGTTGCCGCTACACACGCTTGACACCATCTGAACCAAATAAGTTTATCTTGGTCTCATCAGACCACAGGACATGGTTCCAGTAATCCATGTCCTTAGTCTGCTTGTCTTCAGCAAACTGTTTGTGGGCTTTCTTGTGCATCATCTTTAGAAGAGGTTTCCTTCTGGGACGACAGCCATGCAGACCAATTAAATGCAGTGTATGGCATATGGTCTCAGCACTGACAGGATGACCCCCCACCCCTTCAAACTCAGCAGCAATGCTGGCGGCACTCATACATCTATTTCCCAAAGACAACCTCTGGATATGACACTGAGCATGTGCACTCGGCTTCTTTGGTTGACCATGGTGAGGCCTGTTCTGAGTGGAACCTGTCCTGTTAAACTGCTGTATGGTCTTGGCCATTGTGTGCAGCTCAGTTTCAGGGTCTTGGCGATCTTCTTATAGCCAATGCAATCTTTATGTAGAGCAACAATTCTTTTTTTCAGATCCTCAGAGAGTTCTTTGGCATGTGGCGCCAGGTTGAACTTCCAGTGACCAGTATGAGAGAGTGAGAGTGATAACAGCAAATTTAACACACCTGCTCCCCATTCACACCTGAGACCTTGTAACACTAACGAGTCACATGGGGAGGGAAAATGGCTAATTGGGCCCAATTTGGACATTTTCAATTAGGGGTGTACTCGTGTTTATTGCCAGCGGTTTAGACATTAATGGTTGTGTGTTGATTTATTTTAAGGGGGCAGCAAATTTACACTGTTATACAAGCTGTACACTCACTACTTTTACTTTGTAGCAAAGTGTCATTTCTTCAGTGTTGTCACATGAAAAGATATAATAAAATATTTACAAAGATGTGAGGGGTGTACTCACTTTTGTGAGATACTGTATATATAGTCTATTTATTTTCAGAAAGCTGTAATAATAGATGAACACACATAAACATCAACTTTATATTGCTTTATTTTAAAACAATGATTTCAAACAACTATTTTTCATTTTTCAGTTATAATATGTATTTTTCAAATTTTACAAAAATATTCACCTTGTTCAGTCAATATATCCCACAAATTAAACATTTTTTAAAAAACACATTTTTAACCTCTGGTTATGTGGCTATACATATGCTTATTATGATAATCCCATCCAGTTATAAATCATGCTAATATAATTATTCACACTAATGGAGGATTTCTTGTAAAGAAAACCTGTCACAAACCTGATTAAGTCACACTGAGCGCATGTTAAAATATACACAATCAGAGGTTACTGTCAGTGATAACTGAGTGTCACAATTTCATGTCAGAATGCTGGGTAGGTTCAGAGATATTGGCTGCTAAAGTGATATGCCAATTTCAACTTTATCTGTAAGTAACTTTATCTGGTTGGCCACTCCGCTTCCACCACCCATACCTTACTGTTGGTCCTTTAATGTGATGGGCAGCCTTGCAACCTAATAGGTGAACATTTGTGCATTAAGATTTGTTTTTAAAAACTAGAATTGAAGCCGATTACGGTGTTGATTTAATAAGTAAAAGTATTATTTGCAAGGAGCTGCCATTCAAATAAAAAGAAACAGAGTCTTCCCATAGTTATGGCTTTAAAAAAAATCTAACTCAACTTAAAAGTAAAATCGAATATGATTGCATAGGATAACTGCGCTGGTGTCATTATTGAAGTATACCTAATGCCAAAACTTATTTTTTTAGATTTGGATAGAGTGGTGAAGAGTTAAAACTCAAATGTCAAAGTTTTATTAACACTTTCTGTGTCCCGCTTAAGGAGATTCTTTCTTTCTAATTGACCTGATCACCAATGTCAAGAGGAACAAAAGTGAAGGGGATGCTAAGATCACTTCCTGTTGAGTCTGCAGGACAGGAAGTGAAGGGAAATCTCTAAAAAGACACAGATGACAAAAGCTAACAGTGGTTATAAATCGTCCCTATCTATCCAAAATGGAAAATGCTTTGGCTTTAGTTATACTTTAACCAATTGCTGACCGTATCAGTTAGATATATGGCGGTAAGGTGCTGTGCTGGATCAGATACCTAGTACGTGATTCAGCACTTCAGGGTTGGGGGCATGCAAGCGCGCTGCTGGTAGCCCACTCTCGCTGTGATTATACACAGCGGGATAGGCAGGTACCATGGACTCAATGTCCACCGGCACCCAGCGATAGTTTGTTACACAGGCAGTCTGCCTATGTAAACAAGAAAGATTGCCGCTCTGTCAGTAGGGAAGGCATTGATCCTGTGTTCCTGCAAAGCAGGAACATGGATCAATGCCTTCCCTTAGTAAAAAAACCTCCCCCATAGCACACAAGCACTGTCTAGGAACAAATTTAACCATTTGATCACCCCTGATGTTAACTCCTTCGCAGCCAGTGTCATTAGTACAGTTCATATTTTTAACACTGATCAATGTATTAGTGTCACTGGTCCCCAAAAAGTGTCAAAAGTGTCAGTTATTGTCCAACTGTCCTCCGCAATATCTCTGTCCCGCTATAAGTCACTGATCGCCGCCATTACTAGTATAAAATTCAAATAAAAAAAATAAATAAATAAAAATATCCCATAGTTTGTAGACGCTATAACTTTTGCGCAAACCAATCAATATACACTAATTGGGATATTTTTTTTACCACAAATATGTAGCAGAATACATATTGGCCTAAATTTATGAAGAAATTTAGATTTTTAAAATTTTTTATTGGATATGGTTTTTTAGAAGAAGGTGAAAAATATATTTTATTTTTTTTCAAAATTGTAGGTCTTTTTTTGTTTATAGCGCAAAAAATAAAAAAAACGCAGAGGCGAATAAATACCAACAAAAGAAAGTTCTATTTGTTGGGAAAAAAGGACATAACTTTTATTTGGTTACAGTGTCGCATGAATGTGCAATTGTCAGTTAAAGTAACGCAGTGCCATATCGCAAACAATGGCCTGGTCATGAAGGGGGGTAAATCTTCCAGAGGTCAAGTTATTAAATAACAGCCAATTAGTGTGTTTCTCCGTTCACTTTACTTTATGTAAAATCTGATTAAAGGGTCAGTATTTTTTATTTGGATGATGGTGGTCTGGAAAACAGACTGACTTGTCCCTGTGGGTTGCAGAAACAAAGATGCAATTATCCTGCCACTGGAGTCCTTAAAGGGTATGAGAATTTGGTGGATGGGACAATCCTGTGACATCTATACAGAAGAAAACTATGACCCTTTAAGTCATTTTAAAAATATATCAAAATGAAAAATATCAAGAAAAGCAACATAAAATGGCAAATAACTATATAAATAAAATTATAATAAATTCATTATCACTTAGATGCCAAAATGTACCTTAACTACTTTTCTAGCAATGCACATTACGAAGAAGAGATTAGGGGGAAAACAGTGCATGTTAATGAGAAAATTAACTTGTTATAAATTCATAAGTAGTTACGGATCCAAATATGCTTTTGTACAGTATGTTCCCCCTACCAACAGAAAAAAAAAGTAATTATAAAGATTCTGTAACAATGCTATACATGCAGAAGTGATCTCTGCTATAGTATATGTGTGTGAGCACATTTCAACTACAGTATATCATGGTAATTCTTTGCTCAGAATAACAGGCAGTAATTAAATTGTACGCCGGAGCAAAATAAAAGAAAACATAAACGCAATACATCTCTGCAATGCATGCAACTTTGCCCATGTTTTATAGCTTTAATGACTATGGAAGCACAGAAAAATGCCTGTTGATCAGCCAGAAATGCACTCTTTCCTATTTCTTATTGTGGGCTGACACAGTATTTTGCTAGACCAAGCAGTGTCAGCCCTGCCCCTTGTCTTTTGTTAAACTACTCAACTACTCCCTTTGTCTTCTAATCCACAACCTAGGAACTAATTCACTTGTAGTCCAAGATAATAAAAGAAAGGGCTAAATAGTTCCTTTGAGATAACACAGGAAGTGTCGAAAGGACACAGGACAGCTCTAAAAATTTCTGACAAGATCAACAGTAGTTTTTTATGCCTATCAAGCAGATGTAACAATGGTATAAAATATTTACCAGATCAAATTAAAGAAATTTGCTGTTAGAGTTTGCATACCCTTTAAGCAGCATGAGGCCCAGTTTACTAAGCTACAACACGTGTTTGTGACAGTTCTAATTTATCCAGGTGGTCATATAGCTGGTAACAGTCACATTCAATTGGATTGTTGCGTAATGTTGATGACTTTATCATATTCATCTTAGTAGACTCCTCAGCTCAAATGAGAATCAGAAATATATCCCAGCGTCGGTAGCCATACGGTAACATACATATTAATTCCTCTTTGTTCCCAGAGCTCAGTGGCTGTGGTGATATTTCACTTTGCAAGGATGACTCGAGACCCTTGTTTCTCCTTAATTATACATACAATGGCATACCGATGGCTGCGACCCTATATAAAGACTAAGAGTAAACTCGACTCCTCAGATGATTCTACTTATACTATTTCAGTAGTTGTAATGCGTTGTTAGGTTAACTTACACTGACAATGGTCGATATACTGGTGGACCTATTTAATCTTGACAGTGTTTGTGCACAACATCGAATCATTTGACCCGGAGTACGACGAATTTCCCATACGTTTGAGATTGTCGTTTAAAGAAATTAAACTAGACCATTTA
>BLSH010124173.1:1715094-1726118 GCA_018402905.1 Glandirana rugosa
ATGAAGAAAAATATGTAATAATTTCTATAGTGAACCCATTACCCATTCCAACCACGTGGGAGAAAAGAAACAAAGTGTATTAAAGATACTGGTTTTCTTTTATCCAGTCTGTTAGGTCAGTGGAGTTATTGCTATCAGGAGGAAAGGTGTAGGTACATAGCATCAGAGTGGTGAGGGGCCTTTTAGCCACCTCAGTGTGTATTAAACTTCTCTGTTGCTCCTGGCATCTTGCTGCTGTCAGCAAAGCTCTGTTTAATCTTTAGGTGCACTGTAGAGAGTTCCCTTCACCCAGGGATTACGAGTACCTTTAGATGAAGGTCACATGCTCCTACACAAGTTCAAGGGCCCCACCACAGGCAGACTCGCTTTTATTAGTTTACTGGCCAATGGCTAAATAGGACCTGAACGCAGTAGTTAGACTAAATTAATACCTGCTTTACCATACTTTTCAAGCATATTTACCTCAGTGACTGCTATTATTATTGTGGTAAAGTCATTTGTCTTTTGGTCATAGAAATTATGTGAAACAAAGAAAAGAGGGTGCACCAACCTTACCCATTACCCAAGTGATATCTTTAATAATGTATAAAAAGAAGTATACTCACAAACACAATAATGAAAAAAGCATACCAAAGCCCATAATAGACACAAAGCAACTAAGGTCACAGAGACTGTCTTCAGCAAGCCGGGGACCTACCATTAGACAGACACATTTCAAGGGGAGATCCCCTCTTCTTTTGTGTCTATTATGGCCTTTAATATGCTTTTATCATTAATGTGTTTGTGAGTATACTTCTTTTTATTGTGCCTTCTTTTCTTTTTTTTACAGTGTTCCTATTGGGGTTTTCCCTCCCAACCCTCAGAGGGCAGCAAAAACATGTTTTCTTTTAGACTACCCAGAACCTGTGATACATCTACTACCATTAAACCACCCTTGAGCGCAGGAGAATACTAGTGCACTGTCCATAGAAACTATGTGACTGTGAGTAACGTGATACTTATTGTATTTGCACTTACATCCAAATTTTCAGGACACGTTTTCGGGGTATACCCCCTTCTTCAAGGTCCAAGCAGTACTAATACAAAAAGTTTTAGCAGAATGGTCACCTAATGCATATTCTAATAGGACCATTTAACAGGCAACTAAGGGGGTGAATGCCATTTACTTTGTTACACTTGTAATAGTTTTAGTAGTAGAGTGTTAGACTTGTCACTGTTAACTGAAATAAGCAATGGAAATAGAACACTGATTAAAGTGTTCTATTTCCATTGCTTATTTCAGTCTAAATAAAGCCATTTGTATTACTACTGGTGTGTAGGTGAGTTGTTGATTCCAGTTAAGGTGGGTTACCACCACTGGGAATGGCAGGAGAATCCAAAAAGTAAGCCACTGCCTCTATCTATAACTGGTCTATATAGTAAGGAGCGTTGGAGGGCATCAAGTAACAACAAACAGCCAAGGAAAAATCCAAGGAAAAACCAAGCTCAATTTTGTTAAAAGCAGGGGATTGGTTACACACATTTGCAAATGCATGTGTAAGCTGGAGGGCCCCGACAAGGCTCTCTGCGTCCTCCAGACCCATCTCTGGCTTGTGAGAGACTCCACAGCGGGAGCACATGCACTCTGATGCAATAGATGAAGGCAGGTGGCGTGGAGGTAGCCCATCCCTCCTTAAAGGAAAAACCAAACTCAATTGAGCTTGATTTTCCTAGGATTTTTTCCTTGGCTTTTTGTTGTTACTTGATGTCCTCCAATGCTCCTTACTATATAGACCATTTATAGATGGAGGCAGTGGGTTACTTTTTGGATATTTGATTCTGGTCAGGTAAACGCACTGACACTTTTACAGTCATTTTTCTATCTGCTGGCTGTCCAGTGTGTCCCTGTACCTTTAAGGAGGGATGGGCTACCTCCAGGCCACCTACCTTCATCTATCTCATCAGAATGCATGTGCTCCCACTGTGGAGTCTCTCACAAGCCAGAGATGGGTCTGGAGGACGCAGGGAGCCTTGTCGGGGACCTCCAGCTTACACATGCATTTGCAAATGTGTGTAACCAATCCCCTGCTTTTAACGCATACTGCTAGACAAGTTAAATTTGGCTGGTAAGTTGAGCTTGGTTTTTCCTTGGATTCCTTGGCTGTTTGTTGTTGAATGGCAGGAGAAGCCAACAACCAGCACCTATTTAGAGAATCATCGTTACAGGTTCTCCTTAACCAAGCTGGTAAAATGAATTACCTTTTTCCATTAGGGTATTGAAGAGTGATGCATTGGAGAAAAAGAAGAGATAGCCAAATGTTTGAGACACAAGATCTGGATGCAGTTCACACTCCCGAGTTAAATCCAATGTAGCCTGGTAAATGGCGAGTGTTCCACGTGTGCCCTCTGGCATATTGCTCAGCTCTCCTACATCAGAGAGACTGGCAGGATCGGTGAAAGGATTGCTCTCCAAAAGGGCTGGCAAAGCTGCATACAAGGTCTAAAAAGAAGGATAAAACACTTACAATGTTGTTTTATAGAACGAGAATTAATATAAGCTGTACTCCAGCCAAACCACAGTTGGAATATGTAAATATAAACTGAATATTTTGTTCAGCTATCCCCTCCAGACCTCTAATTAGCCAACATATTCATTACAATCCTGTTGCTGATTGCCAATAACACATTCTCATACATAATAAAATGTTCCAAACAGCCATGCTGCATGTCAGAACTATATGGCTGGGTCTTCATGGGGGCTATCCCTGCACAGTGTTTGCTATTTCGTTGTTAGAATTGTGTACTGTGTTCTTACAGTGCGCTCACTCTGAGGACCATGCCTAGAAGCAGACTTTTAGCTGAGTGTGTTAACAGTCTATTCACCTCTTCTATTCATCCATTTTAAGAGCACGGAAGTTGACAGTGCTAGTCCTCTGTTTTCCAGTGCATGTACAGTTTTTTATTCATATACGAAGGATGTATGATTGCATCAATCAGCAAACACTTTAGCACTATAATTTTTATTATATAAATACATATGGTACACCAGTCTTTAAGGACTGCAGCTTTTTTTAATAGAGCTCAAAGCTCCTAATACATCATGGGCATAGAACATGTTTTCCTGGTTAAGAATAGCTAAGCTACCAATCCCTTCCAGATGAGTATCAAAACACTTAAAGGGGTTGTAAACCCTCATTTTTTAAAAATAAAAATAACAAACATGCCTACACTTACCTGCTTTGTGCAATTGTTTGGCACAGAGCAACCCCGATCATTTTCTTCTGGGGTGCCCCACCAGCGCTCCAGGCCTCTCCTCTTCATCGGGTGTCCCCACGGAAAGCAACTTTTGATGGTGGCATCCGTGCGGGCTCGCTCCCGAGTCCCGCTGCTGCGTTCATTGACAGACAGCCGGACTCGGCCCTGCCCCCATGTCAATGGATTCAATTTACAGCAGTGGGTGCCAATGGCTCCCACTGCTATCAATCTGTCCAATGAGGAGAGAGACATCGGCTGGAGCCGATGTGCTTTTGCACATCGCTGGATCGACTCAGGTAAGAAAAAGGGGGGGGGTCTGGGGGGAGCTGCAGCACAGAAGGTCTTTCACCTTAATGCATAGAATGTATTAAGGTGAAAAACCTTGAGGGTTTACAACCACTTTAACCACTTCACCTCCGGAAGAATTTCCCAGTTTAGGACCAGAGCACGTTTTGCGATTCGGTGCTGCTTCGCCTTAACTGACAATTGCGCGGTTGTGCAAGTTGTACCCAAACAAAATTTGCGTCTTTTTTTTCCCACAAATAGAGCTTTCTTTTGGTGGTATTTGATCACCTCTGCGTCCTTTCTGATCACCGCTATAAACAAAAGAAGAGCGACCATTTTGCAAAAAGAAAACAAATTTCTTACTTTTTGCTAAAATTCAAATCCAAAAAAAATATATAAAAAAACATTTTTTTTCACCGGTTTTGGCCGATTTATATTCTTCCTCATATTTGTGATTAAAAAAATCGCAATCGGCGTTTATTGATTGGTTTTCGCAAAAATGGCCATGTTTACAGATGGTGAGAATTCATTTCTGGGGTTTTTATTATTTTTTTATTTTTTACTAGTAATGGTGGCGATCTGCGATTTTTAGCGGTATTGCGATATTGCAGCGGTTATGTCGGACATTTTTGACACTTTTTTGGGACCAATGACATTTATTCAGCGATCAGAAATTTAAATGTGCACTGATTACTGTATAAATGTCATTGGCAGGGAAGGGGTTAACCTGCAGGGAGATCTAGGGGTTAACTGTGTTCCCTGGGTGTGTTCTTACTGTGGGGGGGTTGGGCTAACATGGGCATGAGAGATCTAACTGATCCCAGTGACAGGGATCAGTAGATCTCCCATGCCTGCACTGTCAGAATGGGAAACTGCCGTGTTTACGTCGGCGGTTCCCTGTTCTTTGCCTGTGGCCGCTCATCGCGGCTCGCCGGCAGACATCGGGCCCGCCCAAGCCGCGGGAACACTCCTCAGGAGTGCGGCGCGCGCGCGCCCCTTAGCGGGCATTCGCAGATCGCCGCCTTTTTACGGCGATTCGCGGCCAGCGGCCACACTGCCGCCGTAAATAAACAGCCTATGTCACACGGCTGGATCAGATTCTTTAACAAGTGATTATGAAAGGTGGAATGGAGGCTAAAGCTGCAACCAAGAACCTAGTAACACAAATGATCAGAGGAGCCCAGCCAGGAAGTCCCATCATACCGCAACTTTGAGCTAGAAATCCAGACGACCTACTCACCTATGCTAGATTTATGAAGGCTATCAGAGAGGAAGAGGCTCTCATTGTCACCAAAACCCAGGTGGCTGAATCTGTTGTTGGAGTGAGGGCGGTCAACACGACAGAAGGCCCTTCAGAAGTTGAACCTCTAAGGGTCCAAGTGTCGCAGCTAATGGAGAAGATAGCCCTGTTGACGGAAAAATCTACCGTCCAACCTAAGGATGAAGTTGTAGAGCGTGGGAAGCCCTCCAACTCCAGGGATACCCATGTAGAGAAGCCAGCAAATCTGAGAACCTGCTACAATTGTGGAGGAGTGGGACATTTCAGACAAGTGTGTCCAAGTCCAGTGAAGTTTGGAGGACAGTGCCCAAGGCCGGCGGGAAACTCCAGCGGACCCCAGTGAAGGAGCCAACTGGGCGTCCATTTACAATAGCTCGCTCCAATCTGAGAGATACTGGAAGAAGTCAGCCAGAGTCAAAACCCCCTCCAAAGACTACTTTTGTCACCAATAGAAAACCTAGTGTCCCACCTCTGTTGACAAGGGCTGATCAGGATGGCAGGATCAATGCACTCCAAGCTCTTAGCCCTGTCCCAAAGCCAAAACGGGGCCCAAGGCCAAAGAAGAAGGCATGGATGCAAACTACTGGAAGAGCTAAAACACCAGGCCTTTCAAGTTCCCTGAGGAATTGGTAGGACCTTCCCCTGTTGTGCCTATACAGGTAGAGGGCATCTACACCCGAGCTCTATTGGATACCGGGGCTCAAGTGACCCTCCTTTATAGAGACATCTACGACAAGCATCTCAACCATCTGCCATTGCATAAATTAGAAGAATTGGAGATATGGGGGATTGGGCTCAGAACTTCCCTTATGATGGTTACTTACCAATCAAGTGGTCTGCCCCCGTCCACCTGGGGCTAACAAGAGTTCCCTCGTCATTGGAACGGACACCGATCTTGTCAGGAGATTGCTGATGCCATTGGTACCAGAGTCTAAAAACCCAGTCACAAAGGTACACCCTATGTTGAGGCAAGCCTACCAGCGCATTGTTCAGGAACAAAAGGCCCCACTAGAGGGAGTGGGCAAGGTATGGCGTCTGGATCAAGAAGAAAAAGTGCTACAGCCTGAAGAGGTTGCCTGTTTACAAGCACAGGTGAGACTAAATTGGGAGCAACCTGGCCCCTTCATAGTGCTTGAAGGGAAGAGCTCAAGAGCAGAGGTGGAAATAATTCCAGAAGTGGTCTCGACTAGAGCTATGTGTAGAAATCATGGGAAAGTCTGGGTCAGTGTCCGAAACATCACAGCTAACCCAGTGAAGATTCCCGCCGGATGCTATTGGGGCAAGTAAACCCAGCTACCCCCATCTCCCCGTCCAGTTTGTTGGAAGGGATGAAGGATGAAATCCCGACTGAAAAGTTCTACCCAGAGGATAGTCCTCTTCTGCATGGAAAGACAGAGCCCAAGCTCAGCTTCTCAGATGGCGGGGAATCTTTTCCAAGAGTGAATTTGATGTGGGATGTGTGAAGAGTGCGCACCATAGGATCCGTCTTGAGGAGGACAAGCCATTTAGGGAGAGAGTCCGCCGAGTACCTTTGGGAGACCTTGAAGATCTACGTGAGCAACTTGCTGAATTGAAGAGGACAGGTGTCATCCGTGAGTCTCGAAGCCCCTATGCTTCCCCAATAGTGGTAGTACGGAAGAAGAATGGATCCTTGAGACTATGCATAGATTATCGAACCTTGAACCGAAGAACCATCCCTGACCAGTACACCACCCCAAGGATAGAAGATGCCTTACAGAGTCTGTCCGGGGCCAAATGGTTCAGTGTGTTGGATTTGAAGAGCGGGTATTACCAGATCCCCATGCACCCAGAAGACTGGGAGAAGACTGCTTTCATTACCCCGGTGGGGTTCTTTGAATTTGATCGTATGCCTCAAGGTCTGTCTGGTGCCCCAGCCACTTTTCAGAGATTGATGGAGAAGACTGTAGGTGATATGAATCTCATTGAAGTGTTGGTATACTTAGATGATGTCATTGTTTTCTGCAGGACTCTGGAAGAGCATGAGGAACGGCTGGAGAAGGTTTTGAAGAGACTACATGAGGAAGGGTTGAAGCTGTCATTGGAGAAATGTCACTTCTAGCAGCCCTCTGTTAGCTATCTGGGTCATATTGTGTCTGCTGAAGGTGTGGCTACCGAACCCCAGAAGACAGAAGCTGTTACTTCCTGGCCGAGGCCTACCAATGTGACAGAACTTCGGTCATTTCTGGGATTCTGTTCATATTACAGAAGATTTGTGGAAGGGTTTGCCAAGATAGCCTGCCCACTCACTGAGTTGTTGAAGAAGGAAGGAGGTGGGGATGATCCGGATTCAGTGCAACCTTCTGGGTCCACTGGGGGACATAGGAAGCCGAAGGAGTCCATTCAAGGGCAGTGGACGGATCAATGTGAAGAGGCATTCCAGCAACTGAAACAGAGGCTGACCACCACTCCAGTACTGGCCTATGCAGACCCAGCCAGACCATATGAGCTTCATGTTGATGCCAGTGGAGATGGACTTGGAGGGGTCCTTTATCAGGAATATGGTAAAGGTTTACGCCCAGTTGCTTATATAAGTAGGAGCCTGACATCTAGTGAAAAGAATTACCCAACACACAAACTTGAGTTTCTGGCTTTGAAATGGGCTGTGGTGGATAGACTGAGAGACTATTTGTACGGGGCAGACTTCCTGGTTAGGACTGACAACAACCCTCTCACCTACATCCTTACTACTGCGAAGCTGGATGCCACTGGTCATCGATGGCTGGCTGCTTTATCTGAATTCTCCTTCAGCCTCAAGTATCGTCCAGGGATCCGACATGGGGATGCCGACGCCCTGTCAAGGAGGCCATATGGGCCTGGAGAACTGAGTGGACTCAGTTGACTCCTGAAGGTGTACAAGCTCTTAGTGAGGGTGTGAATTACAGGATGGGAGGTGGCCCGAGAGCTGAAGAAATTGGAGTCATGGCTATTGGGGTCCCAAGGAGCTATTGTGACCTCACCCAAATCAGAGGGGAGTGTTTGCCAAAACTCTCTACGAAAGAATTGAGAAGAGATCAGTTGGAAGGTCCGCTTTGTAAATTGGCGCTAAGAGCCATGGAGAGTCAGTGCCCTGACATACTGCTCACCGATACTCAAAGAGATGCACGAACACTTCATAGAGAGTGGGATCGGTTGCATCTGCGCAACGGAGTGGTCTACCGAAGGGGCCCCTCTGGTGATGCCGAAAAAAAATGGCAGCTATTGTTACCTGAGAAACATAGGAAAACTGTGCTGACTGCTTTACATGATGAACATGGTCACCTAGGATCCGACCGAACTCTCAGATTGATAAAAGATCGGTTCTATTGGCCTGGCATGAGAGCCGAAGTTGAGAATCATTGCCACTCCTGCATTCGATGTATACAGAGAAAGACCCTACCACAGAGAGCTGCTCCGATGGGCCATCTCCAGAGTCAAGGGCCTATGGAGTTGGTGTGTATCGATTTCCTGTGCTTAGAGCCTGATTCGAGTGGGCAAGGAAACATTCTAGTGGTAACTGACCACTTCACCAGATATGCCCAAGCTTTTCCCACCAAAGATCCAAAAGCCTCCACTATAGCCAAAGTTCTAGTAGAGAAATTCTTTATGCATTACGGCTTGCCTCAACGTATTCACTCCGATCAGGGAAGAGACTTTGAGGGACGACTCATAAAGAAACTGATGGATCTTCTTGGCATAAAGAAATCACGAACTACCCCGTACCACCCTCAAGGAGACCCTCAGCCGGAGAGATTCAACAGAACCCTTTTGAACATGCTTGGTACCCTCACTTCAGAGCAGAAACAACATTGGAGTAGGCATATAGCGGCCATTGTTCATGCCTACAATAGCACTTCAAATGACGCTACTGGCTACTCACCTTATTTGTTAATGTTTGGAAGAGAGGCTCGGCTACCTGTTGACTTAGCCTTTGGTACATCCCTGGATGGTACTTCTGAAGCCTCTCATAAAGGGTATGTGGATCGTTTGAGAAAGAGTCTGAAAACTGCGTATGAAAAGGCTCAAGCTGCTTCAGATGCTAGAGGAGAGAGGAACAAGAGAAGTTTTGACTTGAAAGTGAAAGTACAAGATCTACAGCCAGGTGATAGGGTACTGCTAGGAAATCTGGGCATTCCTGGGAAACATAAGTTGGCTGACCGTTGGAAATCACAGCCCTATGTGATCTGTAAACAATTGCCAGGTTTACCAGTGTACCAGATCAGACCAGAAGGAAACACTGGTCCGTTGAAGACGTGGCATCGCAATCACCTATTGCCCCTGTCTGAGGCAGTCCACGTGCCACCGCCCCCAGAGCATAGGCTTATACCTGCTGTCTCACAGAGGTCTCGTCCAGTAACCAGGTCTCAATCAGTGCCTCTGGATATTGAAGAAGAGGACAGTGAGGACGAGGAAATGGGAGTAAGTTGGCTGTGGCCACCCCATGCATCAGAACCTACTGATCCTTCTTATTTGTCCCCCCCGAGCTATAAAGAGCTGAACCTCTCAGGCCAGAGGCCCCTGAATTCGTGCCCCAAGGGCAATCCTTGCACACTTTGGAAGATTCCTTACTCGAGTTGTCCACAATAGATTCTGAAGACCATCATCCCTCTGCATTGGAGGAGGAGTTCCATTCAGTAGAAGAAACTCCAGTGGACGAGGTTTCAGAGAATAAAGAAACCTTGACAGAGGAAGAGAGAATGCTCTTGACCCCTGAAGCTAAAGAGCAAATAGAGAAGAGAGTCATTCGCCCACCCATGAGACTAACCTATGACAACCTGGGTGAATGCTCTGAAGAGGTGATCCTTGTTTCTCAAAGAGCTTCCATAGAGCCTGGTCTTTCCACTACAGATTTTGTAGAGGACAACCCTAACCCACCCTCTGGCACATCTGGAAGAGACATATCTGCTGAAGTAGCTAGCAATCAGGGCAACCCTCTTTGTGAAAACTGGTGGGAGGTTCCCCTTTCAGATTTATGTCAGGAGATGAGTTGTTTAAGTTTGAGTATTACCAGTAGAGAAAGGGTTGCGTGATGATATGATTTTATGCTCTCTGTATTTAACTTTTTTTTCCCTCCCTCAAGGTGTAAACGGTATGTACTCTAGATGTTGCCTCCCTGCCTTTGGAGGACCAAAGGTTCTCAAGTGGGGGATGGATGTAGCAGAGGGATAAAATCCTGCATCACTGACACAGCCTGCTACAGCCAAAGAGGGATTTGTCTCCCCCCCTCCCTCAGGAATTTACCAACTCACACACACTTGTTAGTGCAGCCTGACTTGCTCTGGCTGCTGTTTGTTGATTGGAGCTTGAAGTCAGCCAGCTCAGGAGGAGCCTCAAGCAGCAGAACTGTAGAACAGCAGTTCTTCTGGGGGACAACCGCCCTGTTGTAGCAGTGACAGAGCGGTTGTCCCCCAGAAGAACTCAAAAAGGGTGAGGCAAGAAAATACCTGATTAAGTCAGTGACTGTTATGACTGTGTGTGTTAACTTGAATACCTCAGGGAGCAGTGTGTTGAAGAAGGGCATCAGTCCTTGATATCACTTCACAGTGACGGATCCTTTGTTATCTGCTTTATTCAAGCCTTACTCTGGATTACAAATGAGTTGATCTAGATTACATACCTTCAGGGCCCTTCCTAAGCGAAGAGTCATAAATGCACCAACCAAAGACCAAGTGCAGAGCTCTGCTAGAAACTGAGAGACTATTGTGTTAAGCTTGGGTTGTAGTATCTAAATGCAGTTTTTTTTAGCACATTTCTGACATTGGGAGACAATCTATCCCTCTTCCCTGGGAGTCCCCCAGTATCAGGGAAGTGTGATATCCCATTGGGTCACCTGTTTCACCGAGGTAGTTATATTTATGCATAATTGTGCCAATTTTTCTAATTGCTAAATGTTGATCTTCATTGTGGATGTTGGAGCCACTTTGTCCACTGGGTTACCCTATAGTGTGAAGGGACTATGACCCCCTGAGGGTCCCTTCTCCCTATCTAACAGAGGGTTACAGTCTTTACACGATTTTTTTTGACGTAAATCTATGATGTTGGGTTCGAATTGTGTTATCAGAGAGTCAAAGATCGTCTCGAGACGTGAACCAGAAACCAACCACGTAAATACTGAGAAGCGAATCCTTCCCGGGACTTCCATACATTAGATCTAGTTGAGTAAACATTAGGTCTCATTCCGAACTTATTTCGTCTATTGTTTCCTAGGCAGTGACACTTCACTATAGTT
>BLSH010124173.1:1737603-1753310 GCA_018402905.1 Glandirana rugosa
CTCACACACGTGGACCGACACACTTTTACATAGTGAAAACTTTGTAGTCTCCTACTGATTAATCCACAGCCAGTTACAGAGTGAAAAGTAAAAAAGTTTGCGCTGTCTCTTCAGTGAAACAAAACACTAATCCAACAGTTAATGTGACTTAACACACAGTGTTTCAAAAGTGATACATTTTCACACAGCCAGGTGCACACACTCTCCAATCACTAGTCTAGTGGATTTGTTTCTTTGTTTTATTTGAAGAACTTGGATAGGAGAAGGGGATTAGTAGGATACTCCAAAATGAACTATTCACAAGGTGAGCACAACTTCTCAATAGAACTGTGTAGCAGATTATCAGTAGGACTATACAGTGCCTGTATGGAATGAACAAGTCCCTTTGTAGAAGAAGGAACTCAATGAACTTTGCTTCTTCAATACACTAGCCAGTGTCCCCTTTAGCTTACACCCATCAGCTGACCTTTAGCACTCAGAGGGGGATCTAAAAGCACAAGTCCTAGGGATCTTCTGTGGGGGTCTGTACTCACAAGGCTTCTGAAGCACACAAGGCAGCATCCCTAAGTAGTACCGGAAAGGATCCATGGACATCCTCTCTCAGTCAGCTCTCACAAGAACCATGGGTTGCAGCTTCAATGTTTTAGGCCCTCAGGTCGCCACACCTGTACCTCTCTTTCTAAAGGAAGATGCTGAGCCCATGTGCTCTTCAGATATAAATACAGTCACCCAGCATGCATTGGGGCACTTCCCCTTCTAAATGGCCAGGGCTGTATAGACATCCATGCTCTCATCTGCAAGGTTTCCTCCCACTGTCCAGTACATCCCATATCTAGCAGACCAGTGTGAAACTTTCAAGACAGCATGAGCAGCACCAGAACACACTGAGCAGACTCAATCAATCACAGTTATCTGTTAAGCAGACAGCCCATACATTTGCCTAGCTGTCTCCCTGTTAAGCAGAGAAAACAAAAACTATATACACTCACTCTAGCACCTACCTAGGGGGGTGCTACAGTAGTAATAAGAGACTGTTGGGTATTGTGTCCTCATGCAAATATTTCTATTGCTGCTGTCTGTGCCTGTTGTGCTTGATTTTACTTTGCAATAGTGTTGTACACTAAAGCAGAACTTCTGTATACGGAGGCATAAAAATCCCAAACTTGATCCAGATATGTATTAATTAAAAACAACTCTTGAATAAATATTATAGCCTAAGTACATTTTTTTTAAAAAATCAGCACAGGATACAGTACTAAAGCCTCGTACACATGAGCAGATTGTTGGCCAACCGAACGCCCAACTTTTTTCCAAATTGGCTGTTGGTGGTTGTGTCTAGTGTATTAACGTGAGTAAAGTAATCTGCCAACAAAGCCGAACGTAGTGATGTGTTACGAGCGTATAACGAGGAAGTTCATGTGAATGTGATTTGTGAATTAGGGACACAGGTTTACACAACGAACACTTCCTGGATTCCGAGCATGCGTGTTTGCACTACCAACTTTTTGTTACCCAACTTCTGTACACACGAGCCAACAATTGGCCAATGCCTTGTTGGCCAACAAAAGTGTTCTAGTCTTGTTAGCCAACTTCTGTTGGCCAACAATTGGAAATTGGCTGTTGGATCATGCGTACTAACTCTCAGATATCGGCCAACAGGCTGTTGGACAACCGTTGTTGGCCAATTGTTGTACCATGTGTACAGGCCTTTACATTTCATGCAAAGTGTTTCTCGTGCTGGTGCCAGCTGTCCTTGTTGAAATCTGAAGTCTTCTGGACCCCTGCCCATACCCCTGATGCTGTGGGGGTTCATATGAGTGCTGGACCTATCAAGGCACTCTTCAAGAGTGCCAACTATATTCACCCTTTCCTCCCCCTTCCTTCATTCATAGAAGCTGTACCCAAAAATTGTTTACCTCCTCTCCCCTTTCTCTGCCATATTTGGCATGTCATTTTGGGAGTGGGTATCTAGTTTTGACAGGTACCCGCTCCACTTCCGTTTGGGTCGCCTAGATCGCAAAGCTCTTCCCCTCCCTGCAGTCTTCTGAGACACATCACAGGTTCCAGAACACTCCATTCACAAAGTGCAGCATGGCTCACAGATGTGCAGTGGGCAGCTGGCGGTGAAGCTGAAAGCAGCATAGCCAGCTGTCCACAGTTAGGATGCCGGCGCCTGGACCCTAAGCCAATTGAAGAATTGGTTTGGGTGAGGATGGTACTGGAACCCATGGACAGGTGAGTATCTTTTTATTAAAAGTCAGCAGCTACAGAATTTGTAGTTTTAAAGAGGAAGTAAACCACTGCCTCTTTTTTTCTTTTTCCTAACCTGAAAGGTAAAGGCATAATGTGCTAGTATGCATCACATACTAGCACATTATGTGAAACTTTCCTGAAAATGAAGCCCTCGTTGTCATTACTGGAGACCGCATACATCTTCAAATGTCTTACTTTCGGATTCACGGACTCTGGCTGTGTGACTGGTCGGAGCCCCATGACGTCACTTACGCATGCACGTTTAGGAGATATTTACAGTAGCTATAGGTAAGCTTTATTATAGTCTTACCTATGGGTACAAACAATCCATGTACGTTTACTTCCTCTTTAACCACTTCCCGTCCAGCCTATAGACAAATGACAGCCGGGCGGTGGTTCAGTTATTCTGACCGGATGATATGACGTCCGGGCAGATAAACAGCGATAACGCACCTGTGGGGGTGTGCATAGCTGCGATCTGTGGTGTGATGTGTCAGTTTAACACACCGCATTACCAATTTACACTGATAATAGTGTAAATTTGCTGTCCCCTCAAAATAACTCAACACGCAGCCATTAATGTCTAAACCACTGGCAACAAAATTGAGTACAACCCAAGTGAAATGTCCAAATTGGCCCAATTAGCCATTTTCCCTCCCTGGTGTCACATGACTCATTAGTGTTGCAAGGTCTCAGGTATGAATGGGGAGCAGGGGTGTTAAAATTTGGTGTTATCGCTCTCACTCTCTCATACTGGTCCCTGGAAGTTCAACATGGCACCTCATGGCAAAGAACTCTCTGAGGATCTGAAAAAAAGAATTGTTGCTGTACATAAAGATGGCCTAGGCTATAAGAAGATTGCCAATACCCTGAAACTGAGCTGCAGCACGATGGCCAAGACCATACAGTGGTTTACCAGGACAGGTTCCACTCAGAACAGGCCTCGCCATGGTCGACCAAAGGAGTTGAGTGCACATGCTCAGCATCATATCCAGAGGTTGTCTTTGGGAAATAGATGTATGAGTGCTGTCAGTATTGCTGCAGAGTATACTATACGCTGCACACTGCTTCAAATTGGCCTGCATGGCTGTCCTCCCAGAAGGAAGCCTCTTCTAAAGATGATGCACAAGAAAGCCCACAAACAGTTTGCTGAAGACAAGCAGACTAAGAACATGGATTACTGGAACCATGTCCTGTGGTCTGATGAGACCAAGATCAACTTATTTGGTTCAAATGGTGTCAAGCATGTGTGGCCGCAACCAGTGAGGAGTACAAAGACAAGTGTGTCTTGCCTACAGTCAAGCATGGTGGTGGGAGTGTCATGGTCTGGGGCTGCATGAGTGCTGCCGGCACTGGGGCTCTACAGTTCATTGAAGGAACCATGAATGCTAACATGCACTGTGACATACTGATGCAGAGCATAATCCCCTCCCTTCTGAGACTGGGCCACAGGGCAGTATTCTAACATGATAATGACCCCAAACACACCTCCAAGACAACCACTGCCTTGCTAAAGAAGCTGAGGGCAAAGGTAATGGACTGGCCAAGCATGTCTCCAATCCTAAACCTTATTTAGCATCTGTGGGGCATCCTGAAATGGAAGGTGGAGAAGCGCAAGGTCTCTAACATCCACCAGCTCCGTGATGTCGTCATGGAGGAGTGGAAGAAGACTCCAGGGGCATCCTGTGAAGCTCTGGTGAACTCCACGCCCAAGAGGGTTAAGGCAGTGCTGGAAAATAATGGTGTCCACACAAGATATTGACACTTTGGGCCCAATTTGGACATTTTCACTTAGGGGTGTTCTCACGTTTGTTGCCAGCAGTTTAGACATTAATGGCTGTGCGTTGAGTTATTTTGAGGAGACAGCAAATGTACACTGTTATACAAGCTGTACACTCACTACTTTACATTGTAGCAAAGTGTCATTTCTTCAGTGTTGTCACATGAAAAGATAGAATAAAATATTTACAAAAATGTGAGGGTTGTATTCACTTTTGTGAGATACTGTAAAATCATTTGTACATAACTTTATTTAGAACATTCTACAATTTGTAAAAGATAGGAGTTTATACCATAAAAATCTGCTTGTCTGGAGTGATGTAATCCTGGATTCAAGATCCAGTTTTGTATATCTTTATCCAACGCATTTCGCTGGCTGACCCGCGTCATCAAGGCCTTAGTAGATCCTGTCATATAATGTATAGTATTACATCAAAGAGTGGTGGCAAGTAGCTTGAGAGGCCCAGGGATGAACGTCTCCAAATTCTCAAAAAGGAAACACCCACATAGGAGCAAGGACGATACCAAATATCTACAAAGTCTATATCATATGCTCCCTAATAGAGTGTCCAAGAACTGATGGATATTACAAAGTGGGGAGGCACCACAATATTGGTGTTGGAGCAGATTTTACACACGATACATCACACCAATCGAGAAAACCTGTTGAGACTTGAGACATACTACAATTATGCCTTTCCAGTTTGTGATATCCATCATTTCTTGGACACTCTATTAGGGAGCATATGATATAGACTCTGTAGATATATGGTATCCTCCTTGCTCCTATGTGGGTGTTTCCTTTTTGGGGTTTTGGAGACGTTTTCCAGGGGCCCCCAGGCTACTTGTCACCACTCTCTGATGTAAAATGTAGCCAGGAGCAGGATATATGGATATATGCATATATATATATATATATATATACATACATATATATTCCTGCAATCAGGAGACATTGTGTGGCTTTGCTTTTGGGAGCGGTTTCAGTCTAGTGCTAAGTTTGATATTTATTTGATCTATTCTTGAGGAGGAGCAAAGCATCTTGGGACATGTAGTCTAAACTAAGGAGATTTGCCATATAGCTGCGTTATCGGGAACTACAACTACCAGATGACTGCTGCGGGAGAACAGACTGCTGTGAGAAGCTATAAGAAGGATGGATTGAGGCCTGCGTGCCCTCTTGGGACCCCGGCGTGAATCTGAGTGCACGGACTCTGTGACGGTGCGTGCTCCAGCTGAATTGCGGCATGTTCTAGCAGAACTGTACAGTCAATATTCAGAGGAACATCGGCAGACAGCATCCTTAGCTGTTCGGCAGCAGCCTGGAGGTCGTTCCTGTTCCATATATCCAGAGGTGTCAGCAGATTTGTGTGAGCCGTAGAGTGGTGCGGTGGAGGCTGGACATCATCACATGAGCCAAGTTCCTGAGAGGGAGCCATCATCATCATCATTAGCCACACTACTTTCATCATCCTCATCCTCTGTTCCAGTGCGCTGAGCGGGCTAGAGCCCAACCCATAGACACTGTATATAGACACCATTGCTTCCTAAACTAATTATCAACCCAGAACTTAGGCTAATCTAATAGACCCTATATACAGACATCTTTCCATCCATCTTGCTTTTACCTTTAGTTCCACAAAGGGCAACTTACTTGAGTCAGTGATCACTGTGTTTCTATCTACAGTTTATTCATCACAGGAAGACTTGTTTATTTGGTTACTCCTCATGAATTAATCCAAGTTGTTTTGCTCTGTCATTTAAGAACTCCTTGCATGCAATTGTTTTAAAGAGCTAGCTGAACCCTCTGACAGAGCTTGTAGAATCTCAATACTGTTCTTACTTCTAATGTTCTAACCCTTTATACACAGTTTTTGTATCTGTGCACTGAGGAGCAGTAGAGAAGGGTTTGACAAGAATAGAAGTCATTCCCTTGCTCTCCTGTCCACATAGACATTAGTCGCATATAGTGGCGTATTGGTATTAGAGTTTTGCTGTTGGCTAGTACTATAATAATAAGTCTTTGCTATAGTTGTCAATACTGTTTATGCTAAAGATACCTTTCTACACTGTAACCTTATTTGAACTGCAACTGCTTTCTATCTTGTTAAAGTAAACAAGCTTATTAGTTCAATTGACTTGGTGTACTTATTCTAACTGTCACTGTTAGTTAACATATATATTCCTGCAATCAGGAGACATTGTGTGGCTTTGCTTTTGGGAGCTGTTTCCCTCTAGTGCTAAGTTTGATATTGATTTAATCTATTCTTGAGGAGGAGCAAAGCATCTTGAACCCAAGGTATCAGAGGTGATGGAGAACTTGTCAGGGCAACCAGTGGGGTACTGATTTAACTAGCGACCCTCACAAGGGTAGGGCTACAAATACTATACAGTATTTGACAGGATCTGAGGCCCTAATGAAATGGGTCAGCCCATGAAACGCATTGGCTAACAGATATACAAAACCAGATCTTGAATCCAGGATTACATCACACTGGATAAGCAGTTTGCTAACTTGTTTTTATGGAAGAAACCCCTTTCTTTTAAGAATTGTAGAATGTTCTAAATAAAGTTATGTACAAATGATTTTATATAATGTGTTGGCTCAGTGGTTATTAACCCAAGGAAGTACATGAAAAGTACCAAACCTTACTTCCATAAGCTATATTGGCCCCCGATTTAATTTTGCATGTAGTTTGAAACATTGCAGTGGAAATATTTATGAACAAATATATTCAATCTAATGAATATTGTGGGGATTAAAATAGCCAGGCCAGGGGCGTGGCCTGGCGCGCTGTGGAGATGGCCGCTTGAGAGAGAAGCTCCGGCTCTCTAAGGGAGAAACAAAGGCTTTAATACAGTCTAGAGAGCAGAATGGGAAAAATTGGCAAGCAACTGCCATTTAGCAGCACACCAGCTTCCCAATCGAGCAAAAATCTGACGGATCTATTCCGTTCACAGCCCGGCACGACGAGCGGAGCGGGGACACCGAAGAGCCACTCACATTCTCAGACGGCAACACCTAAAATGGCGGAGAACCAGGCCAGGCAGAAGACACAACCTGACCAGGACACCCTAGTGAATCTCCTCCAGCAGGTTCCCAAAATGTCGGATCTACAACTCATAGCATCGGACATCAAAGGGGCCTTGACCGACGCAGTGGTGGAACTGAAAGATGAGCTAAGTGGTGTCACGGACAGATTGGAACAGGTGGAGAGAGCCGCTGGGCGCCATGATGATGACATCGGGGACCTTCAACAAAACGCAGCACAGTTCCATTATCAAATGATAGAGATGCAGAGAAGGCTGGAAGACCTCGATAACCGAGGCAGAAGAAAAAATCTTAGGATCAGAGGTGTCCCGGAGACGGTTGAGCACGACCAGATCCCCCTAGCGCTCCAATCCCTGTTCAATAGTCTCATCGAACGGGCCCAAGATTCGCCCATTGAGTTTGAAAGAGCGCATAGAGCTCTTAGGCCGAAAGGGAGAGAAGGAGACCCGCCAAGAGACATAATATGCTGCTTTGTAGACTATAAACTAAAAGAGGAAATAGCATACAGAGCTAGGGAACAAGAGGAGATCCGATTCAACGAATCCACCGTAAAAATATTCCAGGACCTATCGCAAATTACACTGGGACACCGAAGAGCCCTCCGGCCTATCCTCGAGGCCTTAAGGGAAAGGAGAATTATATACAAATGGCGGTTCCCATTCGGCCTTTGTGTCACGGTCCAAGGCCGCTCATTTACTTTGCACACCCCAGCTGACCTTTCACAGTTTTTTGAATTCACTGGCCTCCCCGAGATCCCGGTACCGGAATGGTACAAAGAATTTGCAATCCCAGAGCTATGGAAAGAACGTATTCCACCCATCCCTGAACAACAAACACCGAGACGCCGCCAACCCTTCACCCCATATCGCAGAGGCAGAAGAGACCGGCTCCCGGCGGCTGTACCTGCTGCTCCCGAAGCTCCAGAGGCAGAATAGGACGTACGGGGAAACAACCAGAAGCCTCTACTAAAACATCCAGATGAGTACTGTCCTTCTAATACTTTTTCTTCGGTTCTCTGTTTGTTCATACTTCCCCCCCTTTTTTAAAAATGTACCCGAACTTTACTCCAGACCTCTGACGCCGTACATGGCTCTCTAGTTTACCCCCGTCCTACGCTCTTCACAGTATCCGTACTCAGAACCAAGCCTATTGAGACCCCCCACACAGCAAGAGACCCCCCAGCTAGCCATCACCGACCCAGCTCTTGCTCTCCCTGAATACAGAGGCATCAAAGACCGATGCAGCATTTCTGTGATAAACAGAAAATCCAACCCCAGACTTCGATCCAGGAGACTCGTTCCTGCACCTGTATTCCTCCAACCCTAAGCCTATCTTTTACAGCCGAGGCCACACGAACACTGACTGCTGAATAGTCCAACCTCCACATACAGACTTCAGCATGGGAAAAGTCAACACGGGAATCCGTCCCGATAAAATCAGCTGACACTACCCCAGAGACGGCTGTTCAGCAATGTGCCCAAAATCTTTACGCTCGTATGGGCAAAGATGGAGATACACTCGTAAAGCTGCAGGCAGTGATAGCCTAAGAACTGGCCCTCAAAGCCAATAGGTTGGTAGAATCAATCCTCTCCAAATGCCCTTATACCTCAAGCTTGACTCTGCATACGGACTTCCCGGGGTATCTGTTAACACCGGAGGAGCGCGGGTAAAACTAAAATCTGTATGTTTGACAGTTTTTTGTTGTTTAACACTATGTCTAGTTTGCCTAGTTTTGAGCCACCGTAGTCTCATGACCAGACTGTTCTATGTTTACAACTATGCTTAAACACAGTTTCTCCCCCACACGAGAGCTGCCTCTCTACACCCCACGCAAGACCACCAACCCCACCTTCAGCCCGGCCCATCCGGACTGTTCCTAGAGAGGTTCCCCCCCTCGAATAGTGAATAGAGAGATATCCCTCGATATTCACTAAATCCTCTCTACCCAAGAGACACCCTCACAGATCTATCTTTCATAGATCTTGTCCTGCTCACTGGGTTCCCACCTCCCCTAGACCCCAGTACCGTATACCCCCCCCCCTCACCCCCCCTCCCCAAAAAAAAAAACCAAAGGAAAAAGCACTGTCATTTAATAGCCTACACCAGCCCACTCTTCTCTTTGCAACTTTAACCCCGCACAGTATACTAAAATGCTCAACTACTACACACTGAAAACTATGTCTTTGAATGTCAGAGGATTAAACACCCCTGAAAAAAGGTCAGCTACCCTAAGAGAACTTCATAAGCACAAGATTCAAATCGCATTCCTACAGGAAACACATTTCAAAGGCCCCCAAATCCCTATACTAAGAGACAAATATTACCCCAATGCATGGCATGCCTTCTCCTCCAAAACCAAAACTAAGGGAGTAGCAATTCTGTTGGAGCGCAACGTACCCTTTGTATTAAAAGCCCAAAAGAAAGACCCAGAAGGTAGATTTCTATTTCTAAAAGGTTTGCTCAACAATAAACCAATCACACTTGTAAACATATATACCCCTAACACCCGCCAAGTCTCCTTTATCAGAAAAATCTTCGATCTCCTAATCCCTTTTCACGAGGGTATGATCATCATGGGAGGTGACCTCAATGCCCCCCTCCAACCACAGCTAGACTCATCCTCAGGATCCTCAGTTCTCCCATATAGAGCACTGAGACAAATCAAACTCCAACTGAATACCCTCTCCTTACTTGACACCTGGCATACCATTCACCCAGAAACTAAGGATTATACGTTTTTTTCTCCCCCGCACCAGAAATATTCGAGATTGGACTACTTATTCCTCTCTCAAAATGACCTCCAGTACCTACACAAAGCTACCATTGAACCAATGTATATTTCTGACCATCACCCCATCACCATCACATTGAAAATTCCAACCCAAGAAAGACGAGACAAAACCTGGAGACTCAACCCCTCCCTAATCACAAACCCCACCCACAAAATCTTACTGGAAACTGAATTGAAAAACTACTTTGAAACAAACACATCCCCAGAAGTATCACACTTAAATACTTGGTTGGCTCATAAATGCGTTATTCGGGGCTCCTGTATAGCTCTAGCTACAAATCTCAAGAGAGCTAAGCAGGCCCAAATAGCAAACCTTACACACAAAATACGTACACTGGAAGCCTCACACAAGAGATCCCAGGCCCGAAAGACCCTTGATGAACTAACCCAGACCAGGAAAGATCTCCTAGAGCTCCTTGAAGCTCAGACTAGAAGAAAATTTCTCCTCTCCTCTAAGCTGTTCTATGAACAAGCTAATAAAAATGGGAAATTGCTGGCGAGGTATCTCCAAGAAAAAAAGACTACCTCCCTCATTTCACAGATGAAAACCAGGGAGGGGGACAACACTCACTTGACAGATGAAATAGCCACAATATTTGTAGAGTATTACTCTAAGTTGTATAACATCCCTGTCACCACCCCCACTAAAGCCCCCCCTGACTACCGCACACAAAAGATTCGGTCCTACCTCGCGAAGGCTGATATCCCCAAGTTAACCCAAGAAGAATCCCTTGCCTTAGAAGGCCCAATCTCTCAGACCGAATTTATCCAGGCCACCCAAAACTTGAAACCAGGGAAAAGTCCTGGGCCAGACGGCCTCCCAAACTCATACTATAAATCGTTCGCCTCCATTTTAGCCCCCCACTTTATCAAAACCTTTAACACCCTAGCTACAGAAGCCAATATCCCTAAAGACTTACTACAAGCATTCATCACAGTTATACCGAAACCAGGCAAAGACCCTTCACCTCCCTCTAGCTACCGACCTATATCCCTCCTAAATACGGACATTAAAATATACGCAAAGATCCTAGCCTCCAGAGTCCTGCCAATGCTATCACGCCTGATTTCTACAGACCAAGCAGGTTTTGTCCCTGGAAGAGAAGCTCGGGACAACACGATCAAAGCGATAAACATCAACCTGTGGCTTCGCAAAACAGGCATAGAGGGCTTTTTCTTATCCACTGACGCGGAGAAGGCCTTCGACAGAGTAGCCTGGGACTTCCTGGAAGAGGTCCTCAAACACATAGGCCTGGGTGAGTTCATGACGACTAGTATCTTGAATCTTTACTCCAATCCCAGTGCCAGGGTGAGAGTGAATGGACGTCTGTCGGAGGCCTTCTCCATCAAAAACGGTACTAGGCAGGGATGCCCACTGTCCCCCTTAATATTCATACTCACTCTGGAACCTCTTTTGGCCCACATTCGGAACAACCCCGACATAACAGGGGTGACTATCGCCAACAAGACATTCAAACTAGCTGCCTTCGCAGATGATATTTTATTATTTCTTACTAAACCCCTGATTACTATCCCCAACCTACTCAAAGAATTTCGAACATTTAGTGACCTCTCTAACTTCAAAATAAACTACACTAAGTCACAGGCCCTAAATATCTCGCTCCCAGAAAATACCTTACACATGATCCACAGCCTATCCCCATTCACATGGCAACCAGTAACAGTCCCCTACTTAGGCATTAATCTCACAGCTGACCCGAGCCTACTATACGACCATAACTTCCTCCCCCTTATCCGAGGATTCTCGGAGGATCTGACCAAATGGAGCAAACTAAAGATGTCGTGGTTTGGGAAGGCGGCTTCTCTTAAAATGACCGTTCTCCCCAAATTTCTCTATTTAATACAAGCCATTCCTATTACATTCCCCAGAACATTTTATCGCACTCTAAAAACTATGTTTAATACCTTCCTGTGGAAATCACAAACCCCCCGGATTAGCATACAAAGACTAGAGGCCCCCAAGGCAAAAGGAGGCATAGGACTCCCAAACTTCGCCCTGTACCACCAGGCAGTTCTACTTGCGAAAGCAATAGATTGGCACATACATGAAAATCAAAAAGACTGGGTGGGGATGGAATCCCTGATCATAGGAGCCCCACTTCACTCACTGGTGTGGACCCCTATCAAAAATAAAGACCACCCAGCTAGAAATCACCCACTGATATATCCCTCAATTAAAGCTCTTCAGAACATAGCCGCAAGCACAAATTTAACATCTATCCCGGGACCCATGACGCCGTTACGTTCCAACCCAGACTTTCCACCAGGCTTTGTTAAAAATTTTGCCGCATTCCCTGCGGACTTTACTCCAAGAGCCACACACTTCTTCATCAAGGGCAAATTTGCTAATCCTGAAGAAGTAGCAAATAGGCAAAATCTTCCTCCAATACCCTTCTGGCCATTTCGTCAGATCAACAACTTCTTAAACAACACTTCCAACAAACAAGCATTTTCGAGAACTCTAACCCCGTTTGAAAAACTTTGCCTAGGCCAACCACAACGCCATGTCATAGCAACTATTTACTCGTTGCTTAACAGTGAAAAACCGAGCCAAATCCCTCCAATAAAAAAAGTCTGGGACCTGATGGGGGATACGGATCTATCGGAGGAACAATGGGAACAAGCTTGTGAAAACGCTCTAAAAGGCCCATTAGACGTGGCCATGCAAGAACACAATTATAAGGTCATTACCCATTGGTACAGAACTCCCACACTCCTCCATAGAGTCTTCCCAGCAGTCCCGGACCAATGCTGGAGATGCAAATCCCAGCCAGGCTTGATGATACATATATGGTGGGACTGCCCAATCATCCTCCCTTTCTGGAGGAAAGTACACAAAATCATTCAAGAGATCACAGCACACCCAATCGATTTCTCAATCCATCAGTATCTCCTTCAGCACTCGAGCACAATGGGCCACTCATTCAAAAGATCATTAACTATGCACTTAATAAACACCGCTAGAACCTGCATCCCTTCCCTCTGGAGACAACAATCTCCCCCATCCATCGCAAATTGGATACGGAAAATAAACAGAACCCAGGAACTAGAAGAGTTGATAGCCATATCATCTGACAACATACATAAATTCCAAAAGACCTGGGGAGCTTGGTTAGAATTTAAATCCTCCCTGACCTATAAAAATTCTATACAGTAGACGTGCATTTTTCTTTTACTCTTATCCTATCACTCAACGACCGCAAAATATAGCAGACTATACCGAGCTGAGCTATCGAGATAGAGCACTATACCCTACCCCGATCCCCTTTCCCTTTTCTACCCCCTAATCCCCGCCAATCCACCCCGTCCCCTTACCCACCCATATACCCTCTTCCTTTAATAGACCAGTTCAACCGCATAGAGCAAAAGCAACAATATGCCAGTGACACTATAAGCTGATAACCCAGCTACACCTACCCCCCCAAGCAACCCTTAACTGTAGCACTGTTTTTTTTACCTGAAAAATTGTCATGTTTATGTTCTAACCAAATATAATGTCTGAACAACACACAACTTAATGCTTTGCTCTGTAATATGTGATTTCTTGTTTATCTCTCAATAAAACTTTTATGGATAAAAAAAAAAAATAGCCAGGCCAATTTGCTTAAAGTAAACTTGTGCAGGGCGCAGTAACATAGTCAATTTAATGGCGATTATCCTACCCTCGTCTGCTTACAATCTCACTCACTGTATTGGGAAAGTAAGACAACGAATACCTGGAAAGGTGGAGCACATAGCTCAGTCTCCCTTTTCCCATGATGCGATGCTGGATGCACTGTCATTTGGGGGAAGGGAGATAGCTACATCTAGATCAATATGAAGTTTACGCAGCACTTCTTTTTTGTTCCTGTAGTTTGAAAGGTAGTGGAGCAAAGGGAACATATGGATAATCAGAACATAGGCTAATGAACCTGTAGCTTTACCCTGCATGAGCAAAGCACAGGTTCACTTTAAATGCATCAGTTGAATAAATCCTGCACTTAGGAGAATCTTTCAATGACAACTTTCTCTACACTAGCAGACGCAGTAGATATTGTCAAGTTGGTACTGACATTAATAGATGGTGGCAGACAAGCTATAATTTCAGTAAGAAAGGATATACAACTTTCTAAAAAATATATTTCTTGTTTATCACCAGAGCTTCAAGTGACATAGCCTCCCCTTTTCCTGGTCTTCTGGA
This sequence comes from Glandirana rugosa, assembly GCA_018402905.1. NCBI lineage: Eukaryota > Metazoa > Chordata > Amphibia > Anura > Ranidae > Glandirana > Glandirana rugosa. Next base: position 1,751,680 of record BLSH010124173.1, read on the forward strand.
GAGCCATAAATATACTAACTCTATCATGAACACATCTGACTGGAACAGCAAACATACTTAGCAGCATAAGTTCAGACAGTAATGTATCACTGAAATGTCCCTTATCTATCAACTCGGTGAAGATATGACTCCTGCCACAGGAAAATGAAGAGAAAACTCAGGAAATGATCACTACTCACTTTTCTGGTTGTTTGTCTCCAATTTCTTTAATCTTCTCCTGTATGGACAAAGCATTATTTTTATTGTTAATATTATTATCATCAATAATATTAGTATTACGTCTCAGTGAAAAAAGCATGTTCACACATTTGGAAATGTCTATCTTATTAAAAAACACCATTATGGAAAGGAGATGTTGGCATGGGTAAACATTAAAAGTAGACCTAAGCTGTAGACTAATTATAAGCCACCATCCCACTACCCCCCACTGTTCCATAACCTAAACTAGTATGAAGACTGCCAACTCCGAACTGTTTCATAACCTAAACTAGTAAGACTGCTAGATTCGGTTGGAAGTGCTCCATGTTTGCTAGATCTGGCTCCAGAGTGGCATCATCAGATATAAACTCTTAGCTTAAGCTCCAGAGACACTAACTCCAGCTTCAGCTTCCAAGACCTCCTGCATTTGACTTGCTCCAGACACTAGTCTTCTAGTGCAGACATCATTTGAAGCAGTTTTACCCTCAGCCACAGATGAAATACAAACAAAGGTATCTACAAGTCCTTGGCTGAAGGAAGCATGATAGCAAAGGCTACATAATCTTAACAGATCAATAAATTAAGCCAAAGTAGGAACTGTTACCAGCCATTCTTGTCTAAAGCCGGCCATAGATGAATCTCGGCCCGTTCAGCAGGGACCAGCTGAGATTTGAATGAATGTACACCAGTTAATCAACCAATCAGCTTGCATATATCCAGCCTGTCAGATTTTACATGTGATTATTGCTAGCGGCTGTATTTATAGTCGCTAGCAATAATCAGTGTTCTCCCGGTGGGGATGGCTTCCCCTGCCAGAAGAACACATAAAAGTATCTCACAAGAGATATGCATCAAAAATACATACATTCAATTACAGACATTTAAAAACGTGCGTAAAAAAATCCACTATTCAGACATTTGTTTTGCTACTACAAAAATAATTACATACTGACCCATGTTATTGTAAATGTATGATAGTCATGTGAGGTTCTACCAGGGTGGATTTGATTTAAGAAGCCTTGATTTAAGTCAACTCGCGTTAAATCATAATTTTTAAAGAGCAACTGTCATCTCTGTCCGGCAGCGGCTCACTGTTGACTTGACCCTGACAACCACTCAGTTGTCACTCGGCGACGGCCTGTCTCTACTGTCAACGAGAAATTTTTAATACTAAATTGCGCTCAACTGAATTTAGTTCCGAAGAATTTAGTTTAGGTGGGACCATCTTGGAGTGTACTGATAGTATGTAAATGTTATTGTACCCAGTCATACATTAATAAAAACATCATCGTTTTGTTTACAGACTTATCACCTAAAAAAATGCGTGCAAAAATTTACAGACATTAACTTACATACATAAAAACTACGTATAGAGAACACTCTATGAAAATACACAAGAAGACCGTCCCCTTCGGTAGGGGTGGCCCTCTTGT
>BLSH010124173.1:1753320-1763686 GCA_018402905.1 Glandirana rugosa
CCCACCTGATGTGATGTTTGACATACTAACTTAGCCAAGACTATAACGACAGAATGATTGGACTGTCGAATAATAAGATTTTTCCTTTGGAAGTAAAACAAACGTTTATAATTTCTACGATTAATGGTCGTTCTTATTCAGGAATGTAAATTGGTGAAGGAATGACCCGTGAATTTTGGGATATTTATTAGAGCAAAAAGTAAAAAATATTGTTCTTTTTTCAAAATTGTCGCTCTTGGTTTTGTTTATAGCGCAAAAAATAAAAACCGCAGAGGTGATCAAATACCACCAAAAGAAAGCTCTGTTTGTGGGGAAAAAAGGACATCAATTTTATTTGGGTACAACGCCGCACGACCGCGCAATTGTCATTCAAAATGCGACAGCGCTGAAACCTGAAAATTGGTCTGGGCAGGAGGGGGGTTTAAGTGCCCAGTAAGGAAGTGGTTAAATGTAAGGACTTATTCTTGCTGGTAATTAGCATCTTTAATATTTGCAAACAAAATGAAGGTTTCCTTTTTAGAATAATAAGCTGTCAGGTTAGTAAGACAGCAATATCAGAACCGATTCAATCATACAGTTTGTAGTGTAGTCCACCCTGGGTTCCACCTCTGCCCCACTATGGCGAGGGGCAAAACCTGTTTGTGACAAAGGCACTGACTGGTTGATCAGGGAGAAGTAGCCAAGCAGTTCCTCTGGGTGCACACAAATCTTATCTCCTCCGTGGACCCAACCTGGGGGCGCCCATAAGAAGTTTGAAGCATCTAAAAATGTATTCTTAGTACTGGTGTGGGTTGAGAAGGAGTGGGTGAGCAGCTAACGATCAATCCAGAATTTAACTATGATTTCGATTAAGCATGTGAGGATAAAAATATGGGAACTGCTACTGCTGGCTTATTTGTAAAGGTGCAGAGTCCAAGTTTATTATCCTGTCCCTGCCCCCTAAGCAATAGTGATAAATCACCCAATCCACTTGTTTGTGATTCAAAGATGTTCGATTTGCATCAATTATCCCATGAATTAAGGCGGAGGCTGTTAATAACCATGTTTGTTCTGTCACAGCTGATCGGCTGATAAGCAAATACCTTTTTGTTATCATGACTGACATGTGTAGAACAGAAGAAAGTAAGTATTCATCGACTGAGACACAAAGAAGCAGGTGGTTTTTTCTTGTCCCTGATTTAGCACACTCAACAATTGCGCATAAAGAACCAAAAAGCAATAATCATTTTCAACTATATCTCTTGTTGGCTGGCACTACTGCAAATGATGGTTACTATGGCAGGCAACTGTCATTAAACTTCAGTGCAGGGGCATTAAACTCAATTTCATTGCGGGCCATATCAGCATTATGGTCACCCTCAAAGGGCGGGTTGTATCTGTAAGACTATATCAATTTATACAGGGCTTTTTTTTCTCAGAGAATAGGTGTAGGAACTCAACCATGACCCCCTACCCCCCCCCCCCCCGAAGCGCATTGAATGGCGAGTTTGACCTTGGAGGATCTTAAAGGGGCAATAAATACCAGGATTACGTTTTGTGCAGAGTTCAGAGATTTCAGAGATGTGCTAAGTACAGGATTCAGGGATGCACTAAGTACAGAGTGAGTTCAGGGGTGCACTATGTACATAGTACAGAGTCCAGGGGTGCGTGTGCTATGCACACTGCAGTTTCAGGGATGCCCTATGAACTGCCTATGTCCCTTTACTAAATTAACCCCAAGAAGTCCAATCTTTTCCCCCATATGGCCAGCTATGTCCCCAGAACCATTGGTTACAAAGCAAACACAGACAGCATAATAGGTATAGCTACATGTCATACTTGCATACCACCATTTCTAAAATTGCTAAGTCTCATTAGTACAAGATACAGCTGAGGTTCTAGTTTCCCTATTGTTGCAAATTAATGATTTGCATAACTGTGCGCTCATTTCCTTGTATGAAAAGTAAACCAGTTCATGAATGATAGTAGAAGACTACTGGTCAGGGTTAGGGAGTTTGTAAAATCCTTGAACAGGAACTTTGTCATTGCGTGCAAAACATGTCAGTAAAAAGAAGCGATATCAAGCGTAAACCTGGGGGTTGAGAGTCTGTCAGCAAAAGCAAGTCACAGTCAGTCAGGAGACCAATTAGATACCGAGTAAAAAGAAAAGAACTTGTGTTGCCTATAGGTAGGATCTGGGAGTATGCTCTCCTTACTATAGCCAGGTAAAGTACATTGAATTGCAGCCTCGGACCCTCTGGAGTACCTCAATAAACATGACAAAGGAGTAACAAATGGAAACTTGATACAGACAGTGACGATAAATGACTGAAGTACACTGATAAGGATGGTTACCAAGAGAATCTCAGGAAAAACAGCCTACAACATACATTAAAATAGAGCAAGAAGTACAGAGACGGGAAACCCCAAAGAAAAAAGGGACTGCAAAGGAAAAAGACAGACAAGATTGGGGGTGGAAGCAGATAAAGATAATGTACAAAACAGGGAACCAGGTATGGATCAGAGAAGACATAAACCAAATCAAACAATAAACATGTAAGAACCAAAGTAAGACAAGTCCAGCAAGACAATAGTTCAAAGTATCAAGACATTAAGATGCAAGGGAAAAAGATACACTATATTACCAAAAGTATTGGGACACCTGCCTTTACACGCACATGAACTTTAATGGCATTTCAGATTTAGTCCGTAAGGTTCAATATTGACCCTGACCATTCTTCCAGAAGCACATTCGTGAGGTCAGGCACTGATGTGGATGAGCCCAAACTAGCTCATCCATGTGTTTAGGGACCTTGCTTTGTGCACTGGTCCAAATCATTTGGTGGAGGGGGGGGGGGTTATGGTGTGAGCTTGGCCACTTAGTTCCAGTGAAGGGAACTCTTAAGGCATCAGCATACCAAGACATTTGGACAGTTTCATGCTCCCAACTTTGTGGTAAACAGCTTGGGAATGGCCCCTTCCTGTTCCAGCATGACTGCGCACTAGTGCATAAACAAGATCCATAAAGACATGGATGAGCATGTTTAAGGTGGAGGAACTTGGCTGGCCTGCACCAGTCCTGACCTCAACCCGATAGTACACCTTTGGGATGAATTAGAGCGGAGACTACGAGCCAGGTCTTCTCGTCCACATCAGTGCCTGACCTCACAAATGCGCTTATGGAAGAATGGTCAAACAATTCCATAGACACACTCCTAAACCTTGTGGATAGCCTTCCCAGAAGAGTTGAAGCTGTTATAGCTGCAAAGGGTGAGCCAACTCAATATTGAACCCTATGGACTAAGACTGGGATGCCATTAAATTTCATGTGCGTATAAGGTCCAAACACTTTTGGTAATATAGTGTAGCTATAATAGAAGGCAAGGGATTGGAATTGTAGAACACTGTGTATATCAATGATCCAGCACCATGCTGATGGGAAGGCATTCCAAAAGTCCCAGAAGCAAAGTATAGATGATGCACTGATGTAGGTTCAGCAAGGTAGCACAGCGCAGAGACATAATCTGAGGAATAGTAGAGATACAACTAAAAAAAGGGAGCCAGAGGAGGAGTGTCCTTAAAGGATAGCATAACAGACAGGGAAAATTCACAGAAAGATAGAGAATTAAGGATCAGAACCAGACCTTTATTTTCTTATTGTTTGGTTTTGTGAGGGAAATGTGAAATGTTTGTGTACCTTCAGTCATAAAAAAAATGTGTAATGACTCTGGGATGTTTGGTTCCTTAGGCGTACCTACTCAGTCCCATAATCATTACTGTTAGTGTAAACACATTTACTTAATTTTGCTACAATATATTTATTTTACAGGAACACACCAATATATATGTCTCCATAAAAGGGAAATACAACCAAACAACTGTACAAATAGCTGAAATATTAAAAAAAAAAATGTACGCTTTTCAATGGCTTTTACAGTACAAGCCTGCAACCTGGTTGTGACATTAGTAGCTGTATGACATAAGGAGGGTAGAAAAAAATATTTTAAGAGTCTGGAATAGCAAAAACTCTATGCCTCTGCATCTGTCCTCCACCATACCGGTTTCAACCACCAAAGCTCTCTACATACAGTACTTTAAACCCTGTTAGGTAGTTATGCACCACACTTCCGTTTACAAAGCCGTCACTCCCACTGCAAGCACAGCTACAAATTTAAGCTGGAATGTGACAGAATTTGGGCAATTACAGCAGTTTAATGACAAAATTATTTAATTAACAAATACATAAAAAATAAAACATAATTTTTATATGTGTATGCATATATGTGTATCACATGGCTTCCACACAGGTACAGACAGGACAAAATCTGTACAATTAAATTGGTAAAAACTAAAGAAAATTAAAGGTATCATTACAACAAGCAACCAAATACTTGCTTTCATTTTTTTAACTTGCACTAGAAAATCACGATGATTTGCCTGTTCACTTTTACCTTTACACCCCCTCATTGTGCAGAGAATCACTTTTTTATCATTGAAACAAGTTAAAAAAATACAATCCTGGAGAATTCTACAAATGACTGGAAAATAAATAATGCAAACAAAAGAAATGGAAATGACCTTACCCAGACAACTTCCTTAATCATGGTGGCAATCTTCATTAACAGTTTAGGAAAGTGCCCAGGATCCAGGGCTTTTGTTGAGTGCTCAATGCAGAGGCTGAAGAGGTAGGCAGGGGCCAGTTTGAATTCAGTGCTTGGGTTACCGTTTTTCTCAATAATCTCTTTTAATACAGCATCCTCTTCCTGAGAACGGTATTGTAGCACCAAATCCTTGCTCTCTATATAAGCTTGGACAGCCTCTTGTCGCTCCTGGAGTGATCTCCCACACATTTGACATGAAAAGGCCCCACTCAAGCCAGGAGAGGACCAGGACTGAGGAAGCCAGGCAGGTCTGGACTGTGGCGCTCTAGGGTCCTTGTACATAAAGAGAAAATGCTCTCCAAGCCCCAGTAAATCACCAGTGTGAAGTTCAGCTTCTCGCTGAAGTACTGCCCCATTGTGAGTAACAAGGGCTCCCCGATAAGGTCTTACACGGACTAGGTTCTTTTGAGTTGAGGAATCTAACCTCCATACACAGCAGTGGCGGGGCAGTATATCTGGAGCTGACAGGAAAGTATCAACGTAAGGTCCTTTGTCCCTTGAAGCTTTGTCTGCCCTTCCAAACAGATGTTTCTTTCGTGTCATCACATAAATCACAAAGTCCTGATACAAAAACACAAATTGAGAAGGTTTTATCCAAAATGTATTAATATACTTTTTAAGAGTTTGATGTTCTATTTTATATTACAATAAACATAAAGGCTCTGTACTCCTAAAAATCATATTTAGCTTTTAATAGATGCAGCTGGGATAGATGAATGAACTTTATCAAATGAAAACCACATACACGGTTAGAAATTAATTTGTTCAACAAAAATTTTCCCTGTTCCTTTGAATTTTCTCATCGCTACAGACAAAAACAAACATTGATTTGACCCACTCATGATTGGAGAAATTAAACTTTCTTGGAACCCTCTTTTTCTATGAAATGTCGTTTAATTTGCTACCCATCTAAAGCATGGCCAGCTATATTAAACTTCACTTACTTAGGCTCAATTTACAAAGGAGAAATATATAGTTGTACATATAATTTATAAATATATATATATTAAGTGACAGTTATTTTCAGTCCAATAAAATTGAAAAATTACAGTCACACAAGTGACTTGGACTAGTGTTAAAGCTTTGTGAATTAGGTAGCTTTGTGAATTTAGCTACTATGTCAGCCTGATAATTTATGTGAAGTGTCAGGAACAGCTGCTACCTCCTAACTGCTTCACCTCACACACTACACATTCTGAGAATGGCAGATGAGAGGTCAGGCAGCTGACAGATCAGCAACTCTGCCAGACTTTAAGTGACCTCTGATGCTCTTATTACTTAAGATTCTTCAGTCTCTGGATTTCCATCCTAACAGGTCCTTTTGAGCTTCCAGGATAGCGAGACAGTGAAATGAAGAAAGCATGACAAGAGGGGGCAATTTCCTGCAGTGAAATATTACATTTGTACATAACATAAGTATGGCAACTGTACGTAATATAATGCATTGTACTTAAAGCGATATTAAAGCTTTATCTTTTTTAAATAACAAACATGTTATACATACTTGCACTGTGTAATGGGTATGCACACAGCAGCCCCGATCTTTGTCTTCTGTGGTTCTCCGCTGCTGTTCCTGGCTCCTCCCCCTTCTGAGTACCCCTCCTAGCAGGATGCTTGTGAAGGTGGTCCCTCGAGCCCTGCTGCCTGTGTCCATTGACATAGACAGCTGGGCTTCGCCCCGCCTCCCTCATCATAGGATTTGATTGACAGCAGCACAAGCCAATGGCTCCCGCTGATATCAATCTGCACTGTGAGGAGGGAGAGAGCAGAGAGACACGCTGCTGTCATGCACAGTACTGCATCAAAATCAGGCTCAGGTAAGTATAAGGGGGGTGAGGAGGGGATCACACAGAAGGTTTTTTACATGAATGCCGAGAATGCATTAAGGTAAAAAAAAAAAAAAAAACTAAGGCTTTAGAACCACTTTTTCCTTTATTAGGTTGCCTGATGATGAAGAGCCCAAGATGAACTTACTAACCTAGTATAGTGCACTTTGACAGGAAAGCTTAGAATCTTATTCCTAAGCCCACTAACTTAAATAATGAGCTTGAATATCGAGCTGGCTGTCCCTAATGAGGTTCTTCCAGAATGACAAAAAAAAGAGTCAGTTAGTCTGAAAGTGGATGTAGCTGAATATGTCTCGCAAAGTAATGGCAGGGAGTAAGGCAACCTTGTAAGTGGGAGTTGAAAGAGGTTTTTTCTCGATAGGAACCAGGTTGATATTCCATGGAGTAAGAGTTGGACATACAGGTTGAACCACAGGAACCACAACCTGTAAAAAGGACTTTTCCAAGGTATAAGAGGCAAACGGTGGATAAAAAAGGATTGCTAGAGCCAAGAGCTAGAGCTAGTTAGCACTCAGGGTGGTGATCCAAACTAGACTGAAGAAAGGTCAGGATGTGTCCCTCTTTTCAAGTGAGTTAGTCCTCCCTCATTGGAAATATATGTTTCTATAAGAATAACCAGACCATGTAGGCCCCTACCCTTTAGAATCTGCACTTCAACAGCTAAGCCATCAAAGCCAATAATCTTAAAGCAGGGTGGTAAACCAATTTCTGAGGCATAAAATCTGGATGATCTGGAATAGCCCATGAGATCTGATGAAGTCTGAGTATCCTATCCATCTGGGTGCAATGAGACCTCAATCCTGCGAGACAGACAAGGCAGGTGCAGAAAGTGGTTGTAAAGGTAATTTTTTAAAAAAAAATAATAAACATGTTATACTTACCTGCTGTGAGTGGCCCCAAGTCTCCATTTCTGGGGTCCACGGCCACTCTTGGCTCCTCCTCTTCTGTATGTGCCCCCATAGCAAGTGCTGTGCCCATCTGTAGAGGCTTTCCCTGCTCTCACTGGCATTGCTGAGGCAGTGGGAGCCATTGGCTGCCACTGCTGTCAGTCAATTCCTATGACTAGGGAACAGGGGGCAGGGCTGAGCAGCTCTGTCTGTATCTATGGATGCAGGCAGTGCAGCTCAAGAGAGAGCTTGCAGGTTTTCCACAATAGGACATGGCTTCTTATGGTTGCACACCAATAAGAGGAGGAGCCAGAAATTACCCAACAAGATGAGGATCGGGCCACTCTGAAAATTCATTGCACAAAACAGGTAAGTATATCATGTTTGTTAAAAAAAAATACTTTACAGTCATTTTAAAGCTGACCGGTATGTACAAATATAACCTGTCAATGTATATACAGCATAAAACATTCAGTGTGACAGGTTGGCAATGTAACCCAAACACACACAAAAATGACTGACACAAGTGTGTACCACAATGAATTCACCACATATAAGAGACAAATTTCAGCCACATCTTCCATGTAAGGTTGAATACTCCCAGTCCCCATTACCATTGATGACGATTGGATTTGGACCAATCTAACTCTTGCCTCCTGCCTCAACTTCACAATACAGATATTTTTATTTCATTTTATATCTTACAGCCTTTAATCATATAAAGCATAGATAATGTGTTTTGTATTGTATTCTATACCAACCAACTGCTTCTTGAACTTCCAATTAGCCATTAACTTAAACTCAATATACCTTAACCTTTGTTTCTACATGGCCAATATCCCTACCAAAAAAAATACAGATTTTTTAATCATCATTAAAATGTTAACATCTACAGAGTGGAAAGTCTGAGTACAAGATTATATGAGGCGATTGACAGCTAGGCAACCAACGTTTTCAGAAGGAGAGCTCAGCAATGGCATCTTCCAAGTGTCTGTCTTGATTTGTGTTTGCTTTATTTTCATTGGGACCTTCCCAAGAAAAAGGTGCATTTATTTACATCTCCAGTGTTGAAGAGCTAGGAGCTTTCTATATCAACATACAGCAATGTTTCTTTTTTTTAAGTGCTGCACCAAGTAAGCATTTTTATTATACTATACCATTATTATACATGCATGGATATACAGTACATGCTGGTGTCATAAAGCAAATGGTTTTGAGATATCATGCAAAAGGTAAGCTTAGTAATAAATCAGGGATGCGCTGTGAGGTCAGTGGCTGGTGAGGTCAGAGGCTAGTGCCAAAGCTACTGTAGTAGCACCTTCATTAGTTTTCATAGTTTACAAATTTAACCAGCATAAGGACTTGTTTGAGCATATGTAAACAGCATTCAAAGCACACATGTGAGGCATTGCCGCATACGTTAGAGCGAAAGCAATAATTCTAGCACTAGACCTCCTCTGTAACGCTAAACATGTAACCTGTAAATAATTTTAAAGCATCGCCTATGCAGATTTTTAAATACAAAGTTTGGCACCATTCCACAAGTGTGTATAATTTTAAAGCGTGACATCTTTCACATTATACAAAAAAATCAGGCTAACTTTAGTGGTTGTTTTTTATTTTTTTTTTCCCCAAAAAAAAAGGCTTTGGAAAAATTGCTGCGCAAATACTGTGTGACATAAAAAGTTGCAAAGACCACCATTTTATTCCATAGGGTGATTTTTACATGTAGGAGAAGTGTCTGAATTTGCCTGGGTGGCACGTGGTTAATTGCCATAAGTAAGTAATATACAAATAATTATTATATATTGTTTTTAAGGTAATTTATTATATTTTCAAAAACTGTACTCAAGCAGGTGGCTCAACAAACAAATTAGTGAAGTTTGAAGTTATAAGTTCAACCCAGTAATTTCACAGTAAATAGATAAATATTAAATTATTATGTTATATCATATAGCATAATAAAATATTATTTAGCTTGATTAAAAAAGTACCCTTTCAGCAGCAGCAGATTCTCCCTCTTAACTGTGTGAGAAAAACATGGGATTATGGGTAAACCCACATAAACTCATGTTTTTTCCTTGTAGTTAAGAGGGCTGGGCTGCAAGGGAGCATTTATATTTTAGACACATGCCCCCTTCTATGACACTGCAGTGAGAGGACAGCCTTCACTGCAGATTTTTTTTGGACAGCTTGGACCAATGGTGCTTTACCATTGGTCCAAGGCTCCAAGCTGTCCATTGAGCTCAGTGCCTCTGACAAGAAGTGAGGAGAGGCACTGTGAGCTCATCCTCTCTGTGAGCTCATCCTCTCAGACTGCTGCAAACAGCATGTTCCAGCTTGTATTTATACTAGCCGCGCTGTATGCAACTTCTGACAGGCTGCACAAGGAGCCCCGTATCTCCGGAACCATAGGTGCTAGGAGCCCCAAATTCTGACCCAGGTCATCGAGCAACGACCCTTCAAGCTTGATCTTTTTTTTTTTTGTTTTTTTTATGTTCATGTGACTGCACGTCCCTGTTATTCATGCAGAGTCCAAGAATTGAAAGTGGTAGTTTAAACTTCTACACTACTAAGCACAGCACACGTCTCCACTTACTAAACCACAGATAATATTTGGGCGCTTGCAAAAAAACTGTAAACCTTAGTGACAAAGAACTAAGTGAAACAAATACAATAAAAATGAAATTTGATTAAACGGACAGCAGCATCTAAATCAACAATCTGAGTAGGATGTGGAACAAGCTCCAAACAATAAAAAGTGTGCTATCCTTGTGCTAGGTATAAGTTAATAAATCAGATAAAAGGCACAATAAAAGTGCATTAAACATATGATGAACTTACTATAAACCCTTGTAACTTTGTTGCAACAACTTAGTAACAAGTATCAGCGCCCTGGATAAATCACTTCACAAAACTGTATGCATCAGTAATTATCTTGTAGCTGCTACTTATTTATAATAGACACCAAATCATTCACCTCTGCACACGA
>BLSH010124173.1:1772709-1783598 GCA_018402905.1 Glandirana rugosa
AGCGCGAAGCGAAGCGAAGCGGCGTTCCCGGGAGCAGAGAAGGACCAGCCGATGCAGACAGACAACCGCGCGGTCACGCCCTGACGCGTTTCGTCATTACTTCGTCTGAGGAGTGGTGAGACGGATTAGTTCTCAGCCGAGACACCTTTATCAATATGATGTTGTTTTTAATTTGCTAAAGTGTGAGTTTACATCTGCAAGGGGGGTTTTGTTTGTTATCTGTTAAATGCGAAATAAAATCCTGTGGATCATGCACTATGTGAGCACATTTGTTTGAAGGAAATCTGACCACGTGAGCACCGAGGTTATATAGAGGTGGAGTGGCTGAGGAATACTGTGAGACCCTGACCGCTATCATCCACCGAGTGTGTCCCAGTTATATATACCAAGATCCGAATTGGTGAACACGATATTAACCCAAATGCGTTTTTCCAGAGAGATCTGGTGAGTTTTTCCACTTTGGGGGGTCCTTCCTCCCAGTCTTTTCACACGTGGTGTGGTGGTGGCCAGGACTTCAATACATCTGATATTTAGTGGATGGACACTTCTTGCATTTATTAAAGAAGACTTCACATTAGAAAAGACTTTTAATTTTAGCGCTGCTTGCAATTTGTTAGTCATTTCAGTCTTTGATTATCAGGTTGCTATTTGATGGTTTAACAGGATAGGTTCCACTCAGAACAGGCCTCGCCATGGTCGAACAAAGAAGTTGAGTGCACGTGCTCATATCCAGACTTTGTCTTTGAGAAATAGACGTATGAGTGCTGCCAGCATTGCTACAGAGGTTAAAGGGGTGGGGGGTCAGCCTGTCAGTGCTCAGACCATACGCCGCCCACTGCATCAAATTGGTCTGCATGGCTGTCGTCCCAGAAGGAAGCCTTTCTAAAGATGATGCACAAGAAAGCCTGCAAACAGTTTGCTGAAGACAAGCAGACTAAGGACATGGATCAAGTCAAGCATGATGGTGGGAGTGTCATGGTCTGGGGCTGCATGGCTGCTGCCGGCACTCGGGAGCTACAGTTCATTGAGGGAACCATGAATGCCAACATGTACCATGACATACTGAAGCAGAGCATGATCCCCTCCCTTCGGAGACTGGTCCGCAGGGCAGTATTCCAACATGATAACGACCCCAAACACACCTCCAAGATGACCATTGCCTTGCTAAAGAAGCGAGGAAGGTAAAGGCGATGGACTGGCCAAGCATGACCTAAACCCTATTGAGCATCTGTGGGGCATCCTCAAACGGAAGGTAAGGTCTCTAACATCCACCAGCTCCATGATGTCGTCATGGAGGAGTGGAAGAGGACTCCAGTGGCAACCTGTGAAGCTCTGGTGAACTCCATGCCTAAGAGGGTTAAGGCAGTGCTGGAATAATAATGGTAGCCACACAAAATATTGAAACGTTGGGTCCTATTTGGACATTTTCACTTAGGGGTGTACTCACTTTTGTTGCCAGCAGTTTAGACATTAATGGCTGTGTGTTGAGTTATTTTGAGGGGGCAACAAATTTACACTGTTATACAAGCTGTACACTCACTACTTTACATTTTAGCAAAGTGTCATTTCTTCAGTGTTGTCATATGAAAAGTTAGAATAAAATATTTACAAAAATGTGAGGGGTGTACTCACCTTTGTGAGATACTGTATACCTCATTGTACATTAGTTGGATGGTCAATGAGTAGGCTGCTCCTTACATTTGCAGTCAGTGGGTGGGAGCAATTCCCCCTTTTACAGATAGCCAAAAAGAATATTAGTGTCAATGGGAGCTTATCTGAGAGGCAAAAAATGCTCCTTGGTCAAGGACCCCCTAGCAACCTCGGGAGGAGCCCTGGTTGAGAAAGGCTGTCTTAAGGCTCCATTGACACTTGCGCGACTCCAAAGTTGCACGATTTCCAGTGCGACTTTGGAGCACAACTTTGATGCGACTTTACACTCTCTGGCACTAAGTCACATCAAAAGTTGCATTGAAATAGTGCAGGTACCTTTTCAAAGTTGCTGTGACTTTAAGTTGCACTGACTTATAGAAAATAAAAAATAAGTTCTCACCACATCTATATTGTAGCCTTGCAGTAGAAGAAAGTATGGATGCTCTGATGGGGGCTGAATCAAATACTGAGTAAAACTTTCAAAGTCCAAATCAGGTTGGTCTCTAGGGTCATCTGTACCATGAACATTGCTATTTCTTTCAGCTGAGCTCTGCGTTCTGTCCTTTTGATTTGGATCTCCATCTTGCCCAGCATCTGTGTCATTGGTTACCATGCTCTTTATGCTCTTCCGCTCCCTTCGCTTCTTGCTGTTTAAGTTGATGTCACTTATGCTGCGACGCAGGGAGATGCTCTCTTCTCTCTCTCTTAGTGGGGCGTTTCCACCAGAAGCTGCCCTGGAGCGACTCTTCTGTAGTCTACGGGCTTGAGCATTGATTCCTGGGAGGAGAAATTACAGAGTAATTTGAATATTGGTAACATGATCTTTAGATTGTAAGCTCTACGAGCAAGGCCCTCCTATTCCTTCTGTCTTGAACTGTATTGTAATTGTACTGTGTCCCTTCTTTATTGTAAAGCGCTGCGCAAACTGTTGGCGCTATATAAATCCTGTATAATAATAATGATCATAACTTTCATTAAAAACATACCCAGCCCACCATTAGTCCTCTTCTTAACTAAAGAATAGGACTGCTAGTTCTAGTAAGTTTTAGGTTTTGATGTAATTAGTAATTACTTCAAAAAGCAATTTCATATCATGAAAATTGGACTTTAGTGGTATGATCAGTATTTAAATAGGCCATAATCAGAAAGTCCTTTGGTTCAAAAAAAAAATAAAAATGGTTGAATTTTATTTCAGTTGGATTAAAATCATCAATCTTACACATGCATTTGCGCTGTTTATTACATTAGGAGAGATCAGTTCCTCTGTTACATAATGAATACATCAATATTCTATGTAAGCTATACAGACTTCCATTCCATAAGGTGATGCATAGAGATTACTTTTTCATTGTGAATAGAGATTTTCTGGCACATTTTGCTGGAACAGAAGAAAGCAATAATAGAGGATAGTTATCTCTGATCAAATGAAATACAGATTTTCACTAGTGTGTATATTGATATGTGTGTGTGTTTGTAGAGCATGAATGTTTTTAGATATACAGTACAATTAACATTTATCAGTCATTCTATAAAAGTTTAGGATCAGTTTTACTCTAGGAGATTTTTATAAAATCCATTTTTTTTATACCATGTATAAAATCTTTCATTACCAAAAACATTTATGACATAACAAAATGTTTGCATTGGGTTATATTAAAGTGGCAGTATTCATGTGCACGTTGTAAATCTACACCCTCCTCTAACCCACTGATATTTACCCCTCCAGCACTCTACTGCTGCTCCTTCCCCTGCCATAGCCACCATGTTTGTTGTCCTAGTATGGGGAAATCTGTGGCTTTGTTCAGTGATGTGGTTCTTGAGCTGAGCAGCCAATAGCTAGTCAATGAACAATGTCATGGAATTGTGGAAACCACTTTTAAAGGAATTGTTTAACCATTTCAGCCCCGGAAGATCTTACCCCCTTGCCATTTTTTGCGATATGGCACTGCGTTATTCTAACTGACAATTGTGTGGTCATGCAATGTTGTACCCAAATAAAATTGATGTCCTTTTTTTCCCCACAAATAAAGCTTTCTTTTGGTGGTATTTGATAACCTCTGCGTTCTTTGTCTTTTGCGCTAAGCCTATAAACAAAAAAAAGAGCGACAATTTTGAAAAAAAAAATATATATATTTTTTACTTTCTGCTATAAAACATATCCAATAAAAATTTGTAAAAAATCTCATTTCTTCATCAATTTAGGCCAATATGTATTCTCGTACATACTTTTGGTAAAAAAAAAAAACCCAATAAGTGTATATTGATTGGTTTGCGTAAACGTTATAGTGTCTACAAACTAGGGGATAGATTTATGGCATTTTTGGTTTTTTTTATTGTTTTTACTGGTAATGGCAGCGATCAGCGATTTATAGTGGGACTGCAACATTGCTGCGGACAAATCTGACACTAAGTGACACTTTTTGGGGACCAGTGACACCAATACAGTGATCAGTGCTAAAAAAAATACACCAACACCATATAAGTGACACTAGCAAGGAAGGGGTTAACACCAGGGGAAATCAAAGGGTTAAGTGTGTTCCCTGGGAGTGTTTTCTAACTGTGTGGGGGATGGACTGACAGGAAGGAACAGAAAATCTCTGTGTACTTCCCTGTCAGAACGGGGATCTGGCTTGTTTACATGGGCAAATCTCCATTCTGCCTCTCAGTGGAGCGATCGCAGGTGGCTGGCGGACATCGGATCCGCAGGACCTGCTGATTGGCTCCCCCTCCGTCCATAGTATCTATTGCACGAACAGATACACAACAGCGCCATTAATTTTTAATGACACCCTCACGCATCTGCTGACATGTGCTGTGGCACCGTGTCATTTTGAAAAAGGGTTAGGGACTTTATAGGGCATAGAGCAGCCCATTGAAATTAATGTGCTGCCCTACAGGTGACCTACATCTTTATCCACCCTGCCAGTACACCTTTGCATCCTAAAATCCCTGCTAACCTCTGCACCCCAAACCTCCGCAACCTCTCCAATCCAACACCCCCCTTTAATTCTACCTGCCTCCTCTGCTCATCTTTGCACCCACCTCCCTTACCTCTATACATCCCCTCCTCGCTAACCTGTGCACCCCAAACTGTAATTTCTTCTCTGCCTACCTCTGCATACCCCTCACTACTAACAGGCTGATGTTAGGCTTAATGACCACGGTTGCGGGCAGGACTTCCAAGCATGCCCTTTTGTCTCCCCAGTGGGCAGCATTCAGTATAGGTGATGGTGACTATGACCTCAGGGGGCATAATATACATATGAATGCCAACTTTATTTACATATGAATGCCGTCGGCTGCTGTCATTTACATATGAATTCAGCCTCTATTTACATATCAATGCAGGTCATTTAGATGCAAACATAGGGTCTGCAGGTGAGTCATCTGTACACAATAATAGGGCAGAGCTGGGCAGCATTAGTAGCAGCACTTCACACTGAGATATCGGGACACAGCACATGACTAAAACTTCAAGGGACAAGGGAATTTAAACCAGGGTAGTTGGCAAATATGAGGCAGCTGCTTTGGGCCCCACAACGACAGGACCCAGGGCAGCTTCCCCTTTTGCCCTGCCTTAAAGACGGCCCCGATAGATCCGTCTCCGCACAGTGAGCAGAGACGGGTCTGTCATCCGCTGGCTCAGCGATCCCCGCTGAGCAAAACAGACCCCGCACGCAGACACGGCTGTGTGAAAGGGGCCTTAGAAAGCCTGAAAGGCTATTGGGAGAGAGAAGCAAAGGAGGGTGAATTTGAATTTAATCAACTTCAGTAAGTTAACTTAAAATTCAAAGATTAGTTGGTCCGCAGCGTTAAAGGCTGCAAAGGTTAGTGAGGGGTTGATTTAAAACTTTATTTACTGCTGGCTATGATTTAATATCTATAGCCCACCTACAGGTTCAATTTAGCCACTTAAAGACAGCCCATTACATATATACTGAGGCAGGGCGGCTCTATTGCACAAAACAATGTACCTGTACGTCATCTAAAGGGCAAAACGTTTCTTTGGTGTCAGGAAAGCGATTTGCATGCATTCCCGACACACACAAATGTAAATGCTGGCTAAATGTCTCAATTACATTGGTGGTCAGTGTAAATCTTCTCATTACATTGGGGTTTGGTGTACAATCCTTTCATTCACACTAGTGGCCAGTGTGAATGTCCCCCTAACATTGGTGGTCAGTGCAAATCCCTCCTTACATTGGTGGTTATTGTGAATGCATTGGTGGCCAGTGTAAACCCCTATTATATTGATGGTCAGTGTGGAAACTCCTCTTTATATTGGTAGTCAGTTAAAAAAAATCAGCATTGTCATTGATCACACCCTCCTCTCCCCCCAGCACTGCCACTGATCCCAGGAGTTCTAGGATCCCTAAGAGTTTTCTGTCTGTTGATGGGTCCCCTCACCTCCCCAGTCCATGGCATGCAGGCAGTGAGGAGATGATGAGCTGTAACCTCTAGCAACCAATCAACAAGCAGAAATCATGTTTCTGCTGAAAGTATAGATAATTTCAAAAAACTATTAGATGCACACCTAAGGGATCACAACATTGAGGGATATACAATGTCATACTGACATAAAAACACACACATAGGTTGGACTTGTGTCTTTTTTCAACCTCGCTAACTATGTAACTATGTGCTGTAACCTCTACCAAGTAATCAGTGAGCTGTAATGTGTGCTGTAACCTCTAGCAACCAGTCAGTAAGCGGTAATGAAATGCTGTAACTTCCGGCAACCAATAGCAATTGCTGCCTGATCTGATTTAATAAACTGATTTTGAGTCTAGCTGCTATTTATTGTATGTCTCAGAGCAGGTGTAAAGCAAAAATTGCATGGGGGGGGGGCAAGAAAATGCTTGACCAGGGTTCAATCAATATTAAAGTCTTCCCTGGGATCTGTCAGAGCTCCGCTCTCCTCTATGGGAAATCGGATGACAACGGACCATCTGCCCGTTGTCATCCGATCCGATCCCCAGACAGATGGAAAAATAGGGCTTCCATCAGTAGGACTTTACGGGACAGGAGCGAATTGGAGAGTGGCGGATGTCAGCGCTGACATCCGTCGCTACATAGAGGTGCATGGAGCGTCTGTTCAGCTCCGCCTGAAAAACAGGCAGGAGGACCTGAACGGAACGTCCGTGTGAAGGGGGCCTTAGGCAGACTTTTTCCACCTTTTCAACACAAAGGAAACCCTTGAAATAACTTCCTGGTCTTATGGAACCTTTACTAAAAATGACTATATCTACAACTCATGAAACATTGATGTGATGGTCAGTGAGAAGAATGTGCCTTACATTTGTGGACAATGGAAAGAATTGCTCCCTTAGGGCTCATTTACACTTGCTTTGGTTTCAATGCACATTAAAGCTCCTACTGCTTCAACAAGCTTTTATGATGTGTTCTTGATGCTTCGGTGGGGATTCGATGAGGGTTCAGTGGTAATTCGATGAGGCTTCGATGGTGCTTCAGTGATGCTCTTTTGAAGCGCTTGTTGAAGTTTGGCAGATGCCCTATGTGTTTGTGGATATCTCACACCTGCAATTTCTCCAAAACAAAGCAAAGCTAAAGCTGAATTAAAGCCTCTCAAATGCCGCAGGTGCTTCAAGCAAGCTTCAAACAAGCTTGATCAAAGACTTCTATGGAGGCTTTGAAGATGCTTTGAAGCACAACTAAAGCTACATGGGGTATAATTTTCGAAGCAAAGCAAAGCATACACAAGGTGTAAACAGGACTGTAAGTTAACCAGTTTATTTAGTGACATGAACTTTTACTGGCGTTAAGAGAGTTTTAACAAAGCCTGTGTGAAGCAAGTGTAAACTAGCCCTTACAGATAGTCAAAAAGATCAATGATGTCAGTGGGAACTGAGAGGCAGAAAATGCTCATTGCTTAAGGAACCCCAAGAAAACCCTTGGAGAAACCCTGGCTGAGAAACCCTGATCTAAGGTTAAACACAGAGCATATGCTAAGCTCACCCTGATCCTTCTTGCCAGCAGCCTTTCAGCCATCTAAGGTAAACACAAAGCATGTAAGTAATCTGTCTATACATTAAATGGCAGGAAGGGTTCTAAAGCCTGGTACACACAAACAGTTTTTTTTCATGCAACCCAGCAGGATGCTGAGCTGTTGTGTTCTGACAGAGGGACGGCTCCCCACCAGAACACTCTCTCAGTGCTCTCTGTCATTGGCTAAGAGCACTGATCGGGAGTTGGTTTTCCAGCATGCGCAGCCGTCTTCTGTTGGACTGACTGACATACACACGCGGGCCTAATGTCACCCATTTTTTTTAACCGAACGTTATCTCCTGACACTCGGCCCGTGTGCATGGAGCTTAACCACTTGCCGACCGCCGGACATCCAAAGACGTCCTTGCCTTCAAGTGGTGATATCTGAATGATGCCGGAACCTACAGGCATCATTCAGATATCATTTTTATCCGCCGCCGATTCTCTGCACCATAAGAATGATCATAGCGGCAGTTGAGTCCCCCCCCTCCCGCCACCCTCCGATGCTTCTCCCGGGTCGCCCGTGCCATCGGCGGCCCGGAGAACAGATTCATCGTGGGCGGAAGTTGAGTGTAGATATGACTGATGACCAGATGGTCACCAGTCATCTCTATGGGCCTCGGAGGCCCGGGCGTGACGTATGACGTCACGTCCGGGTCACATGATGTAAACAATGCCGGTGAACTCGGCTGAAAAGACAGAGATCGCTGTTTTTTTTTCTGATCTCGGTCTTTCCAGCCTAGAGGAGAGATGTGGGGTCTTATTGACCCCATATCTCCCCATAAAGAGTCCCCGTCACACAATATTCCTATTACAGAGGATGTTTACATTCCTTGTAATAGGAATAAAAGTGATCAAAAAAAAATTTAAAGAGAAAGTGTAGAAATAATAAAAGGTAAAATAAATAATAATAAAAAAAATTTAAAGTGCCCCGTCCCCGCGAGCTCGCGCACAGAAGACAACGCACGCGTAAGTCGCGCCCGCATATGTAAACGTTGTTAACATCACACATGTGAGGTATCGCCGCGTGCGTTAGAGTGAGAGCAATAATTCTATCCCAATATCTCCTCTGTAACTCTAAACTTGTAACCAGTAAAAATGTTTAAAGCATTGCCTATGGAGATTGTTAAGTACCAAAGTTTGGCGCCATTTCCTGAGTGGGCGCAATTTTAAAGCGTGACATTTTGGGTATCTATTTACTCAGTGTAACATCATCTTTCACAATATACAAAAAATTGGGCTAACTTTACTGTTCTGTTTTTTTTTTTTTTAATTCATGAAACTTTTTAAAAAACTCGTTTAAAAAAGTGCATTGAATTATTTTTCCCAGTATGGGCGTGAGTAGGGCCTCCTGTCTAGGTTTTGCCTAAGGCAGTGGTTCTCAACTCCGGTCCTCAGGACCCACCAACAGGCCAGATTTTAAGTATTACCTTGGGGAGATACAGACTAGAACACTGCAATCACTGAGCAGCAAATTATATCAACTGTGATGTATTTCAGTTATCCTGGAAACCTGGCCTGTTGGGGGGTCCCGAGGACCGGAGTTGAGAACCACGGGCCTAAGGCCTCACAAAGCCTAGAGCCACCTCTGCCTTCTTTGTCTTCTTCTCATTTCTAACTAACACAGTATACCATTACCACTCTAGTTTTAAACCTTTATTTTTGAAAACTGAAATAAGATCTAAAATGGCATGAGTATAATTAGGCCATACTTTTCGCCTTTCATCAACAGTAGGAAATCTAGGTACATTGTGGTCCAAAAAAATAAATATGAAATGCAACCATGTCCATGATGTAGAAAGAAAGACAGCCAAGATTGAAAGACAGTCCTCTTTTGCGGTCTATGAGCTTCATTAAAATGATTTGTCATTTTTATTAAAAGAAGTGACACAATAATGTACAATCTGAGATCATGGGCATGGCATTTACTGTCTGCTGCCTGGCGGATTCTCCTATGTACATCAGGAATTAAGCAGGAATTCCACAGACATAACTTTACTGAGTAATTTCCTGAGTAACTCATTTCTATAGAGCCTACTTCCCATACATTACAATAAAGAAGGTGATGCTAGTATGAAGCAATTCAGCTGAAAAAGTTTGCTATGACTAAGACTTCAGACAAAACTGTATAATGGAGTTGGATAATTACAAACACCCAAGAATGACGTATGTTCTCTTCCTATGTTCCTGCAATGACACCTCCCATAATCACTGCTATAATCTACAAATACTGAAGCTACTGGGTTCATGTGGTGTTCATAGTTGCCAAGTGTCCAGAATCCTGCAGGACAATCCTGGGATTTTGAGCACTGTCCTGCTGTGTCTGTGTCCTGCAGGCTGTTCTAAAAGATCCTCAACACTTGGCACTTGCAAATTGGCAGTAGGGGCCAAATGCTGGAGCACTCGGACACAATTTCAAGTTAATGTTGCTCCTCTTAACACAGATTGCACTTTAACTGTGCCAGTTATTTGAGCCTTTTTGGAACTTGGGATTTTGCTCACACAGACCATAGCAATTTTCTAAATTTCTTAATGTTGGCAACTAAGAGTTATCCACAAATTACATAACTATTCTATAGCTACGCGTCTACAGTTTGTTATATTGCACAATGTACAATCTTAACAGACACTGGATAACTTAGACCAAAATTTCACAGATATGCTTCTTTTGCTTAAATAATTTAGGATTTAGTCCTCCCTGAACATTTGTACTTGTACTCCTGATTCTTTTAACTCTGGGTTGCAAGATTTTGCTAGTATGGCTGTAGATTGATACTGGAGGTCTTCAGCTGCAATTTGAGCCAAGCTGGGCTTCTGCTGTGTTGCTCCACCTTTAAGAAGGGATGGCCTATCACTAGGACATATCTGCCCTCTTTTCATTAATTGCTATATATGCCTCAATATAGGAGGTCTATGGGAAGAATTTCCACCTCGTTGTGTCGTCTTCGGGTCGAACCGAGTTTAACGTCGACTTCTGGAGGTCATAGTTAGATGTCGGTATGATCGTTTTAGAACGTTGGGTCTCAATTTTCTTAGTCCTCATGTTCATGTTTACAAGTCCCTCCTGATTTAGGATTTAATAAATTCGTTTTCTTCGTATAGACACTTTAAAACCAGATTCAATAGGTCACAGACAATTCTAACATGTAACACGTTATATTGTTTGACATCTGCGCATCGATATCTTATCAATACATTAAACACCTATTGAGAATCAACGGTTGTAATTCTTT
>BLSH010124173.1:1785033-1818401 GCA_018402905.1 Glandirana rugosa
CACGGTGAAGTGGAAGTGGTCTTAAATGTAAAAAATCTTGCTTTAATATAATTCAGATGTACTCACAAAAACAGCACTGTAGCCCAGTGCATAGCTTCACACATAGCTTTTTGGAAACAGGAAGTGACGTCACCCACGACCATCGCTGTCTCCAGGACAGGACGTCCTATTGCTTGTATCATGTGTGAAGCTATGCACTGGGCTACAGTGCTGTTTTTGTGAGTACATCTGAATTTTATTAAAGCAAAATTTTTTACATTATATGGAGAGCACTAGATCTTGTTCTTTTTATTTCTATGATGCCAATGATTGATCCTGTACCAGAGAGATCTGTTTGATGAACATCTTCACTTAAGCCATTGCCTGTCCATAAGTTGGGACAACAAGTGCTATTTGGCTCCTGTTATAAGAGCCAGGTACTTGAGGCTTGAGCTGCTAGTGATTCTGGTGAAGGTGAAGTGGCACTGAAGCACTTTGTATCATCTGTACACTGACATATTTGCACTGGGTGCTTTCTATCAAAGGACTTCTTTTATATCAGGACTGCACTTTCTTTGGATTGGACATTTATTTAACTAATACTAATTTTAATACATCTTGTCTATTAGCTGGGAGAATTGTTCATGATTTCTAATCTATGGACGCTATTGGATGTGAAAACCATGCTTTTCCTCATTTCTGTCCCGTTTAGCTGTTGCTCATTTACACATTATTTCATGATATTGTTTAATATTAATGCGCTAAACCAATTACTTTGACACACTATACATGACGCATTTTTAGTCGACAGAAAACTTTCCTTACCATGAAAAAGCCTTTTGGTTGTGTTTGCCTCGCAAACAAAAGTTAGCAGTCCTCCCAGGAATATGTGGAAAGCACCCTGTGCGCTTTTCTCTACTAAAGATAGTATTACTCTTACATTTTAAAACAGCTTAATGAAGCTGGGGTTTAAAGGAGAAGTTTGGGGTTAATAAAAGAACAATCATCCATACTCAGCACAGTGCTGCAGCTCTAAGCCTGAGAATTGACCGTTGATCGCTCAGTTCTCAGTCTTCTCAGAGTGGAAAGCAGTGACTGTTAGTCACCTCCTCCTGCTCTGCCCCTCCAGTGCTCACAGGAGGGCCAGGCAGGGGAGAGAGCGGGCAAATCTGTTAGTCAGGCAGCTGGGTGGATCCCGGTTGGGATTCTTCCAGAACCTGGAGAGGCTCTGTGACGTCAGCCACAGAAGGTCCTTTCCAGCTTATTCTGGGTCACAGGAGAGCAAAAGTAAGTGCACCCCTATCCTGTGACCCACAGAAGAAGTGTGGCCAAAAAAACTTCAGCCATACTTCTCTTTTACTGGTGGAAAGTATGGAACGGTTGCCAGACGTTCTTAGAAAGGAAGGCACACTGAATTTATTGACACCCCTATAGTACCCACAACTAGCTCCCCTAAAGTACTACCGCAGTGCACAACTCCTAGGCTCCAACCCATAAAGACAGACTATAAAATGCATATACTCATAGTTGCTTGTTGCCCTTGTTGCTGTCTGTAAATGTTGCTTTTGCCTTATATCATTACCTTGTGCAACCTTTACTGATTCCCAATGGACTTGTCTACCACTGCCTTCTGTTTGTAAAAAAAAGTTATAACGGGAAGGAATTCCTCCTTTGAACAGACATTGTTTCACCTAACCGCAGTACAGATTTCAGGAAATTGACAATAAAATCTTGGGTGGCATTCAATGCAGAAAGACAGTAGTGGCCTCTTAACAACCTCACAATTTAATATGTTGGATGGTTATTATTTTCTACGGGTTACATTTTTTACAATATTTTCTTCTTATGTTCAGTGATGCTAGATTAGAACATATCATAATATATGACAATATATATATATGAAAAGAAGAACCTAAATTAAATAATTTCTACCTTTAGAAAAAGAAATCGGAAGAAAGCAAAACAAAGTTACTGGGAAAATGGCCTTAACAAATGATTGTTTAGTATTGTCCAGTAATAAACCATATTCAGATCAAGAAGAAAAAAAATATTTAGGCAAACTTTTTAAGAGTTTCTTTGATAAAGTTGTATTAATTACTACAAAATACAAATAGTACACAATAAAAAGATCCAAACACAGGCACAGCAAAGATTTCCTTGTTAGAAATAAAATCAGTTAAAGAATATGTACACCCAACATTTCATATTCCTGATTTTCCTGAAATGTGCCTGCTGTACCATGTACTTGTATAAAAAAAGTATCATGTTCTTTTTGTATTGCTTCCTTTGTGCGAAATCCCTGGTGTTCCCACCAGTCACCCTCCTTTCTATTAAACTGACCACACTGACTTGTCCTGACACACCCCCTTGCACAGCCTTTGACTGGAAAGGTCAGTGTACTGCTGCTTCTCCTCCCCCAGCTCCTATGCAATAGAACAGTGGTCGCCAACCTTTCGGACCTCACGGATAACTAAACTCACAATTTTGAATCCAGTGGACCACTAACATGAATTTTACATGCCTTATACACACAATGTTGCGACTCTCTGCCCCCCCCCCCCCCCACTGGATCGCATTGCTGCCTTAGGCTGGGTTTGCATCTATGCGGGTCCGGTTTTGGTGGAGTCCGGTGCAGTTTCCATTCAGTTCAATTTTAGGTACAATTTAGGTGTGAATTTGACACTAAAATCACACCTGAGCAGGACTGAAAAATGCACAGGACCCTTTTAAAATTTGCACTGCAACTGGCCCGAATATATGTGAACCCGCTCCATTGTAAGCAGGTCTAGTTCACATGTTATGCGAATCGGATGCAGTTCAAAACAAGCCTAATACACACAATGCTCTGGCTCTCTGAGCCCCTGCCCCCCCCCCCCACTCTGCATCACACTGCTGCTGCCTTGTACCGACATCATTGGATCTCACCTCCTTACCCAGCCATGTGCTCAATGGCTGTGCTCCCTCCCACAGTCTGTGATCAGCACTGCTATTGGAAGTCCCCCTCTTTCTCACCTCCCACTCGCTGCACTACTCCCAAAGCCTCCCTCTGAGTTCACAGGAGCCAGAACTACAGAGGAGGCATCAGTATTGACTGTCAGCGTGCATTGAAAACAAGACTGGAAACAAAATTGGATGGTATGCATCTGTCACAATGTTGATTTGTGGAAGAACCCCTGGGGACCACCAAAATTTTCTTGTGGACCATCAGTGGTCCACAGACCACTGGTTGATAACCACTGCATTAGCACAGAGGAAATGTGATAAAAAAAAAAGAGAAAAAAAATGTCAGACCTTCCCTAGATGCCCCAATATGTATTCTGCCAGAGATATAGCACAAAAGGGAGGGTGGCCAGGTTAAAGCTTGCTGCAGGTTTTAATGCACACTCTAATGCACACTGTGAGAAGCTCACAGTGTACAGTGAAATCAGTGTTTTCAGCACAGAGAAGTAAAAAAACAGCATAGAAAACAGGGAAGCACTTTCAGCAGGACAAAAGCCACTTAAGCTGGGTACACACTATAAGAAAATCAGGTGAGAGAAGGTTCATCTGCTTATCCTCTAATGTTCGTACCACGATGAACCCAAGAATGGTACTAGTGGTATTAAAATTCTCGAATGGCAAAGGCATTATGTGCCTGTACGTAGCTACGCTGTAGCATTTCCGATCATGCGCAGCCTTTCTCATTCGATTATTCTTGTACGAAGACAGTACACATCAAGCAAACATCAATAGCTCTGTTCATGAACGAGAAAAATTTTGTAGTTTGTCCCTTCGGAAATTATCGTCTGAACATTCAGATTCGGCTATAGAAAGAAATGTACATGTAATAAAATCGAGCAATTGTTCTGAATGCAGGTTTTTCTATCCTATTGTAGCGCCCTCTAGGCTAGGTAGGTGTTAAAGTGAGATATTTGCTAGGTGAGGCAAATTTAGTCAGGCCTGACTGAAATACAGGCCTGATTGTTTTGATTCTGGGCAGGGGAGTGGCCCAGGGAGAGCTGGAGACTGCAGGAAGAAACACCCCTCAGTTACTCCTCCCCTTTTCTTCAAAAAGTTCTGGAAAAGGGGATGGGAAGAGGAGGTGAGGCTTTCTGAAGTATGTTAAGCAGCCCTGACCAATCCCCAACTTGGATTGGCGGGGGGCAGGCCCCCTTAAATACTGTGGGGGGAGGAGAGTTTGGGTGGAAGTCTGGAGAGGTGATCGTGCAGAGGCTGTTGTGACCCGGGGGGGTCTCGGCCTGGAGTGCTCAGGTGCAGCCAGGAGGAGTGAGATCGGGAGTGGGAGAGAGCATTATTGGAGAGAGATCTTCAGTGGGGAACTACAAGTGACAGGAGTTGGCGAGCGACAAACCTTGGGATACTGGAGGAGGCATGCCAGAGCAGATTGGGGCGAGAGATGGTATGGAAAGGAGGTAGAAGCCAGTGTGGGATTTTGGTGTTGCTGTGGCAGTGGAGGGGGCCGTTGCAGCTGGAAGAGCTGGCAGGGCCTGGAAGAGGATGGGCTGGGAGTTGTAGTCCATTGTGGCTAGCTAGCACCAACAGACTAACTCTCTACACAAGGGGAACCTCATCCCCTGCCTGCAAAGGGCGATCTGGAGGCCTGGTAAAATCTACATCAGGTCTCACATGTGCTGGCTAGGCCAAACAAGACTGTGTGGAGGCCTGGTAAATTTCCTTCCAGGTCTCAGCAGTGCAGAGTAAGAATTGTGCAGGAGAGAGGAACAAGGAGTTTGTGAATCAAGTGATTGTGCAGGAGTGAGGAACAAGGAGAGAAACGTGAAGCAAGTGTCAGTGCTGGAGTGAAGAAGGAGAAGTGTATATACGGAGTTGTATATAGAGGTCCTGTGTAAAGATCTGTTTGATTCTTGGACATCCCATAATAATCCCTGTCCCATCCAAGTTCAAATCCCCTAATAAAACAACAAAACAAAGTACCAGCCTGTTCTATGTCTCTGGATGTGAGGAAAACGCGTGATTGAGCTCAGTGTGATCAAGTGAACCACAACAACCAGCCACCCTCAAGGGGCCATTGTCTACACTAAGGTGTGTACCAAGCTTTAAGATAAGGCTGGAGTCCAGCTTTAATGGTAACATTGTGCACAGATCACTAGAAACTGGGTCTAAAGAGTCCCGAACCTGCGTAAAGAGGATGATAAAATTATCAAAAAAATAGTGCTAAAAAATTATATAAAACAAATATTGTGTGTGCAGCACCTGAAACTACGGATACTGGAAGTCTGTGCTAGCATTTCTCCTGTGGTGTTGCTATCAGTGTGTGAAGAGTGGGAGAAGAGGGTTGCATTGACAATCCAACACAATGGGCAGCACATTGAACACATTTTATAAGTGGTCAGAAACTTGTAAATAACTCATGAATGAATAAAGTTACATCAAAACCAAGCACACCATTGTTTTTCTTGTGAAATTCCCAATAAGTTTGATGTGTCACATGACCCTCTTCCTATTGAAAAAACAAAAGTTGGATTCAAAATGGCCAACTTCAAAATGGCCACCATGGTCACCACCCATCTTGAAAAGTTTCCCCCCTCACATATACTAATGTGCCACAAACAGGAAGTTAATATCACCAACCATTCCCATTTTATTAAGGTGTTTCCATATAAATGGCCCACCCTGTATAACCGCATTCTCAATTTACCAGAAAAATGTATGCTCCTCAAATAAAGTGAATATGTGACATCAAAATAGTTACATAAAAATTAAAACAAATATTTTTCTCATACAAATAAGTGTTCACACCAAACTTATGTGACCGTCCCACGTCTATCGCCATCTAACATATATAATGTATATTTATATATAAATAAGTAATATTACTTAGATGGTGATAGAAGTGGGACAATTACTTTGGTGTGAACACTTATACAGTATGTATAAGAAAAATGTTTGTTTTACTTTTTTTTAAACTATTTTTCACCTTTTGTCATAAGTTTTGACTTCACATAATCACTTTATTTGAGGAGCATACACATTGTGCTCAGATCACCTCTGTACAATCCTATGTCCCATAAAGCTTAATAGGAACATTATGTGCCACAAGAAGGCACACAGTCAGGAGGGAAGGTGGGGTCTCTAAACTATGGCCCTCCAGTCATTCAGGAACTACAATTCCCATCATGCCTAGTCATATCTGTGAATGTCAGAGTTTTACAATGCCTCAAGGGAAGTGTCGTTCCACAACAGCTGGAGGGCTGTAGTTTGGAGATCCCTAGTAGGAATTAGAAGCTAGAACAGGACCAACGCAAATAACCAAAATCTCTGCCTATTTTCTCTGGTGATCTGTAGCTAGCTACAGTTTGCTGATGTAGTTTACTACAATAGTTAGCTAAGCAGTGACAATTTGATATGATCATTAGCAGTTTTACTGGATAACATCCACATATGTTGTAGAGTGGTATCCAGGGCTGCTGTTAGAAATCAAGGAGCCCCATATAGCCTACCTGACTGGGCCCCCCCAACCGAAAGTGACCTAGGACATAGATTTATCAGTCCTTTTCTCTGCAACCTCAGCTGTACAGAGGCTCTGAGGCTTTCTGCTTATTCACAAACTGAATCATAGTAAATACAGTTTACTATGCTTCAGTGATGAATGGACAGAGGATCGATTGTTATCAATCTCACTCACTGTGTTCATTCAAGAAAGGAAGGGGCCAGAAAATTATATATATACCCAGGGCCGTCTTTAATATTGATTGGACCCGGGGCAAACATTTTTTGGGCCCTCTTCTTCCATGTAATTTCGCTTTCCACCTGCTCTGAGACATACAGAAAATAGCAGTTTACTGAATCAGATCAGGCAGCGATTGCAATTGATTGCCAGAGGTTGATGGACATCCTTACCACTCACTAATTGGTTAGTACACAGGCTGATGGTAGGCTTAATGACCACAGTTGTAGGCAGGACTTTCAAGCATGCCCCTTTACCTCTTCCGTGGGCAGCATTCAGCAGAGGTGATGGTGGATATGACCTCAGGGGGGCATGATATACATATGAATGCCTCCTCTATTTACATATCAATGCTACAGGTCTGTGGCTATTTACATATTAATGCTGTCTCTATTTGCATATCAATGCAGTGCATTTACATGTAAACATAGGGCCTGCAGGTGAGTCATCTGTACACAGCAATAGGGCAGAGCTGGGCAGCATTAGTAACAGAACTTCACACTGAGATATCGGGACACAGCATGGGACTAAAACTTCAAGGGACAAGGGAATTTAAACTGGGATAGTTGGCAAGTATGAGGCAACTGCTTTGGGCCCCACAACAATGATGGGGCCCAGGGCAGCTGCCCCTTTTTCCCTGCCTTAAAGACGGCCCTGTATATACCAGCCTCTTCCTCCGATCTCCATTCTGAAACATCCCCCTGTGTGCCTGCAGAAGCTGTCGGTGGAAGAGGAGGAAAGCCAGCAGCACTGTAGAGGACAGAGGCACACAGGGGAGCCTGGACAGCAGATGGAATTGGCACATGTGCTAGGACCAACCTCCCTGAAGTGCAGCCAGAGGGAGAAAGAGGGGGAGAAACTGGCAGTGCTGCAGAATGAAGCAGAAGTACATCGGTGTCTGCAATAAGACGGTATAGACGGCCCACCGGCTCAGCAGGTGCCCAAGCCCCAATTTTGAACTGATTAGGGCCCAGGCAAGGAGGGCTGGCTGTACTGACTTATCATCAGCCCTGGTGGTATCACATTCTTCTCTCCCTAAATTATATTTATTGAAATCTAAAATCCACTCTCCTGGTAATTTACTCACTAAACTAAAAAACATATTTGCAGATTGCTACCCTGACACAAATTGGGCTCAGATAAGTACATGCATCTGTATTGCTGCTGTTGTTCATAATTTAGTCATTAAACATCACAGATCAACTTGTGACTGGGATGGCTATTTTGTCTTTTTAACAGTAGAAGAAAATGTTTTAAGTCTTTTAAAGTATTACTAAAGGCAAAACGTTTTTTTTTTAGTTTTGGATAGAGTGCAGAGGGATTAGAGCACCTGTCAGTTTTTATTGCCAAGGAATTCCCTTAATTTGCAGGAATTTCCTCTCACTTCCTGTTCAGCTATGGAACAAAAAGTGAAGGGAAATCTTCCCAATGGGACACAAATAGCGAAAAAATAAATAAATCAGGGGTTATAACCCTCCCTTGCTCGATCAAAAATTAAAAAAAAGTTTTGCCTATAGTTCTACTTTGCGTCTTTAAGAGACTTGGGGAGTCATGAGACCCTTACCAAAACCTTGGCATGCTGTTTAAACAGAGGTTTTTGGGGTGTAGGGGGAGCATAGTACAGAAGGTTTTTTACCTTCATGCAGAGAATGCATTAGCAACCACTTTTCAACCACTTTAAACTTGATCTTAACCAAAGTCGACACTCTTGCTTTTATATATACAAGGGATATCTATAGAAAGTTAATTGTTTATAGTTGGATTACTCCTTAACTGTATTTCTAAACTTTAGCCTACACATGACAGCTTGATTGCCAGGCTTAAAAGTGGAATACTGACCAGTAGGTCAGTAGGTGCAGATAGGTGCAATAACAAGTTTTATATATTATATTGTAATTATTAGATCTGCCACTAGGTGGTAGTATACTAGTTTTATGTTTGATTTTTGATAATGTATTGTCCTTCCTAGTGGAGCTGCATGTTTATGATGTAATTTCCTGTTCTTTGCTCCTGTTGTTTTTCCAATAAAACACAAGGGCTTGGTTGGCTATGTGTCCAGCAACATCTTGAGTAGTAAGAGTAGGGTTGCCACCTCATCCCTTTAAACCCAAACATATATTAATTACACAGGTTCTGTGGCTGATTAAGGTGGTAATTAAACTCACTTAGCGCCTTATCTGCATTAAATTAGCCTCAGAACCTGAGTAATTCATATGTGTTCGGGTTTAAAGGGATGAGGTGGCAACCCTAAGTAAGAGTCATACCAGCTTCACTTCACTTGAAGTCGCACAATTTCAAAGTTGCATGTCAGTGCAAATTCAGGTGCTACTTAGAAGACACCTGTGCAACTTCATGCACAGATGTCTATGCAAGTCGCAGCTGAACTTTCAAAAAGTTTGCAGGAACTACTTTTAAAATGTGACCGCTTCCATTGCGGACAATAGGGTGCGACTTGTCATGAGATTTGAAACTAGGCTAAAACCTAGAAGCTGATTGGTTACTATGCACAACTGCACCAGATGTTGCGTGCACCAGTTTTAGTAAATCTCCCCCACAAAGTATATATCATATCTCCCAACTGTCCCTGATTTCGAGGGACTGTCCCTGATTTGGAGCAAAGTCCCTCTGTCCCTCACCCCCCCTCATTTGTCCCTCATTTTGGTCTGGTCTATATAGTTGTATATAAAATGCACTTTTTATCTTTCAAAAAGGGTTTCCCAGTGCTAAACCTTTCACTAAGTTTCTAAATTGCTATATATGTAAATTGTAAAAGCCAATGTTAATTAATACTAATGGTAAAAAAAAGCCCTTGTGGATTTAATTAACCTTTTTTTTGGTTAGTTCTCCTTTAAGGGGGTGTGGGAGGGGGCGTGTCCCATACCGACATACGTTTGCTAGTAGGTGTCCCTCATTCCCATCTCAAAATGTTGGGAGGTATGATATAATAACAATAATCATACCAATAATAAAATTAGCATAAATAATAGTACACTAATTTGGTTTTACACACCATGCCCACCTGCGGTCTCATTATCTTCTGCTGCAGTCATCTTCTCCACTTCTTGTTTGCGCCTAATTTCAAACCGCCGAGAGAAACCAGCTTTAGGCTTCCACATTTCCTGTAAGACCAGAGGCCGCTCATTGTCCCCCACTATGCGTAGATACTCCATCTTCCACTCTCCATCGTGACCCACAAAACGTCCCACTACATCACAAAGGACAAATGCTTCCGTGTCTGCATCCGCAACAGCATACCTCTCCAGAGCTTCCTTTACCAGCTCCCGTGCTGTGGACCGTGGAGTGGCCAGAACACTCTTGTAGTTGGTACCAGAAGAAATATCATCACCAAATATCTTGAGAATGCCAGGCAGATTCTTCTGGCTAGAAAGCTCCACCAGGTCTTCTGGTACTGAGTCAATGATTTCTGACAACTTCTTCTCACTAGCCCAACGCCCTGCCGAACTGCCGGCACTGATGCTGCCAGTCATAAGTATTGTGCTGCGGTGAAAGAGGTTAGACAGGCGTTTGTGTCGATTGTTTTTGTTCTTAGTTGGTTGGCGTAGCTCAACGGGCTCATTGCTGCGGCTGCCTGTGTCTGAAGAGGTGGACCTGGTAATGATCATAAAAGTGTAAGTATACTTATAAGTGCAAGCCAAGTAAAATAATGTGGATTATTGTAATGTTCTTATGTAAATCATAGATTACAAAATACATTGATCAGTGAAATCAAGAGCACTTAACTATTTTCTAATACCAGCAAAAATTATTAACACCATTATACTACTACTATACACCCAGTTATTTAACATCCATGGTATTTATAATTTGATGTTAGAATGTGCTGATTATACATTGTATATATGAACAGAGGTGTAAGTAGAATCCTCAGGGCCCCGGTGCGAAAAACCATGAAGGGCCCCTTTGACCGCCGGGGCCCTTGCTTTCAATCCCAGGGTCCTTTACATACAAAGTTGCATGATGAGAAAAACACATTCATTTTAAAGGGTGCCATATTAATTCGCAGCCAAAAAAAAAAGACTCCTGCGCTACTTTTCTGCAACTTTAGAGTGATTTGATTGCCATAGACTGCAATGCTAAATTACAAAAGTCGCAAGGAATTCACAAGCAAGTCGCACAACTTTGGGGTCGCACATGTTCTGCAGCAGGTCCCCCTCCTACTGTCTTGTGGCTCCCCCACGATGGAGCAACACCACTACCTTTGTAACCCTGGTAGTTCCGCAACTGAATCTGATCCTCCTCTTTTCTGGGAAAGTTTAGAACTCTCTTTAGAAAATAATTAATTAAATCAAGACTCAGTACACAATGGTAGAAGATCATAATTAATATCGGTCTACCAGGATCATTCCATTTGAGTCTGTCAATACCTGCTTGCATATGTAAATACAGTATAAGACCCATGACACACTAACTAGTCTGTTGTTGGCAATAAGTAGCCAGCATCAGAATGGATCAAAGTTCAATGACCTCTGCCAATGGTATTGCTTCTTTCCATCGGACACTTGCAGAGTTCCTCAATAAATAAACACTGGATAGTAAAGGCAAAGTTTTGAACCAGTCTGTGTTCCTTTGGAGAGATTTCTCTTAACTTCCTGCCTTTGAGGCCCAACAAGAAGTGAAAGCAAATCTTTCAAGAGTGAGAGGAAATCCTTTCCTCTTTTAGGCTAGGTTTACATTAGCCAAAACTCTGAAAAGTGATCTGCCTGTGGGTGGAAGCAGCTTGGTGCGGTGGAAATAATGCACACTCAGTCCAGATGCAATTGAAAGAACTTCAAACAAGCTGGATACAGCTTGGTGCTGCGGCAATAGGGCACACTCCAGTTCAGATGCAATTGAAAGAACTTGCATCGAAGTAAAGGAAAAACAGTCCTGCAAAAGGAAGCCCAACTGGGAACACTCATGAATGACAACAGCGTGTAGTGGAGCAGGTCTCAGCTGAGTTTACAGTGTCTGTCTGGCGGTGGTAGTATGCGCTGGTTTGAGCCCAAATGAGAAGGTTTCCAGGAGCGAATTCCTATGCTTTCCTTACTCATTCGAAACCTTTCCATACCACTAATATTGTCCCTGGCTGACAGGTGACCTGTCCCTACACTGTCCACATGCTTAAAGAGCACCAAACCCAGGAACCAGGGTCCTAAATAGACGCTGCCTGACCCAAGATGGCCACCAGAGTCACATGGGCTGTCAGCATCTAGCCAGATCACTGCTCCAGTGACCCAGGAAAACACAAAGGATCCATGCTCCTCCTGACTTCCTCTCCCTCTGCACTGCCACCGTGGTTGAGCGCCATATGCAGTGGAGAAAATAGACTTTGCCTGCCTATATGCCGATGCCACAGATTGCTTTTCGGAGCTTTGACTAGTGTGAACCTAGACTAAAAGAGGAGAAGATTTCCTCTCACTTATGAGTGATTTGCTTTCACTTCTCATTGTGTCTCTAAGACAGAAAGCAGTTGCTGTCAGGTGTTCAGCTGCCTCCTGAATGCCCGTTTTTTCTTTTCTACCAAACAGCAATTTACAACAGGGCTTAATGCACCACAACTTCAAGCTAAACATTTGGCCCACTGTTGCCTCATTGACCTGAATGACTGAGTTTGACAAGTGATGCCTCCTGTCTACAAGACATGTCTCGTTTTCTAAGGCTAAGATGTGAAGCATCATGGCCACTGCCTCCTCCAGCTGTTGTATAGCTATTAGATGGGTGGCTAGTTGCGTAAACCCACAGCCCTCAGCTGCCCAAGTGAAAGTGGCATTAGACGTTTGTGATGCTAAATGG
This sequence comes from Glandirana rugosa, assembly GCA_018402905.1. Lineage (NCBI taxonomy): Eukaryota > Metazoa > Chordata > Amphibia > Anura > Ranidae > Glandirana > Glandirana rugosa. The sequence goes on from BLSH010124173.1 coordinate 1,797,494, forward strand.
CATCCACATTAGAGGATTTCTATTTCTTTTCCGGTGGTAACTGGGAAATGGTAACCAGGACCAGGACAAATAGGAAAGGTGGATATTTCTTCTAGACACACAGACAGTAGGGGTTAAAACCATTCCACATGCTATCTAAAACCTAAAAAGGGTTTGAAATTAGATACATTTTAATCTATTGTTAGCTGTGATTCTATTGGCTGGTAGATGGTATTGTGGCATAATGAGACCTTCTCAGTGCAATGGGAACACAAGTGAGGAAATACATTTAGATACATTTTAATCTATTGTTAGCTGTGATTCTATTGGCTGGTAGATGGTATTGTGGCATAATGAGACCTTCTCAGTGCAATGGGAACACAAGTGAGGAAATTCACTGAGTTCCTAAGGCAGGCAATAGATCAGGGGTCAGCAACCTGTAGATCAGAATCTACCAGTAGATCATATACAGACAACTGGTAGATCATGGTCTGGGCTTGCTTACCCACAATCCCAGAGCATCAAACAGAGTGCAATGCAAAGGGACTACTTGTAAAGTTGGAGCTGTAGGAGAAAGCAAGAGCTGCATAAGCCGATGCCTCCTCTGCAGTGCTGTGTGCACATGTCGCAGCCGCAGCAGAAGTTATACGCCCTGTCATGGTTGGTGCGTGTAGCACCTGCCAAGTATGATACATTCAAGTGAATAGGGCTACTCTGTAAGTGCTCTGTATCCTTGTGCAGTACAGAAAATAAGGGCATAAAACGGGCAGCATTTCTCATCACCTGCTTTGGACGCCGCAATAGCATGCCAATGCGGAGTGCTTGCAGAGTGGCCCCATTTACTTAAATGGGTCATAATTGGCAGGTGGTAGCACCAAGCAAGAGGGGGATTGCCCACGATTGTGACATGGTTGTATGTCAATTAGAGATTACCACTGTGCCCAGTGATCTTTGAGTTCTCCCATGTTGTTCAGGTACATCTCCACCTCTTTAAGGTTGCCTACCCCTGCCATAGATGAAGCGATTTCTTTCCTGCAAACACTGGTTGCGTGGGGAGCCGTCCTTGCCGATAGAACACAGTGATTATTGCTGGAGGCTATTGCATCTTAAAAATCCAACATGCATACATGGTTCATATCTCGGCCGGTCCCAGCTGAACCGGCCAAGATTCAAACCTTCTATGGCCGGCCTAAGAACCTACATTTCTTATTGTGTACTTAAAACCAGCTTAACAGTTTCTGAACTGTGTCTGAATGAGACTGTAAAATAAGTTAGCATAGTTTACATTTTATGCTTTTTGTTTATCCAGACAACCACTTCTATGGAACTTGCAAGCAAATGGTCCCGTTAAACATTTGTTTGGACAATTCTTTAGAAGTGGAATTTTTTTGTTGCATGGAATGTTCCTGTTGCTACACCTGGTCTGGTCTGGCAGCACACTGGTGGTAAGCAACTACCAAACACAGAGCAATGTTTATGGCTGACCAGCTGACTAAATCTATTTCAGCTGAAAGTTTCTTATGTAGCCAAAGAATCACGGGCACCCTACTATTCCCTTGGATATACACTGACACTAAAACGATGCATGAAGCCTCAGCTTAGCCAAAACACGGGACTGAGTAATTCTACAAATATCCACTATCTGAAATGCTTATAAATTGCATTGCTAACCCCTAAGATATAAGAATTTAGTTTTAATGAATCTATTGGGAAAAAAACTATGTGAATGGGAAGCCAGATAAAGTCAAATGCTCCAGCTGACTCGTCTATTCATATCTAACCTTTGCACTTTTTGAAGGCACGGCTGGACAATGGACATTTTGCCATGGTATGTCAGCCAGGAACACACACCAGTCTTCTTTTTTTTTCTTAATTCTTTATAAAGAAACCAAATATAAAATATAACAATTTTCCACAAAATAAATACAGTATCTCTCACATTGCCTAGACATTTCAAGGTAGCTTAACATTCTATACCAGAGTACAGAGATACCTCAATAAAATCTATTCTTATTTTCTTTTCTCCACCAAAGAGAAAAATAGCTACCGGTAATATGCCAAAATGTATTTAAATGGACATTTCTGTTCTCTTTCCTTTTATCTTTCCTTCCCTCTCTCCCTCCCCCCCCCCCCAAAAAAAAAAAAACAGGGGAAACCCAGTCTTCTTCACTGTTCCTAACTTCAAGGCCTAACGGAAATGATACAGAGCAAGCTGAACACTGGCCGCCCTCTAACTTCCTCCCTCTCCATTCTTTCATTTATTATCGGTCATATGACCAGGGGACAGGATGGAAGGAGGGGGGAACCCCACACCCAACCCATGTCTCAGCAAAGGTATCACTACACTACATAAATCCTAACACAATGGTGAGAAAAGCAACAATCACAAATCTATACTATCCTCTCCGATCTGTACTATCCAGGCTTAGGTAAACCAATCTGATCGTCAGTGAGAGGGTAGATGAACAGCAATGAATCAAGAGAAAAGAGGCTACAACCTATACCTAAATTATGTGAAAAGCCTGATGATTTGGCTTCCAGCAAATGCATAAAAGGTTAAAGTGTATCTAAACATTAAAGTGTATCTAAACATTAAAGTGTATCTAAACCCAAAAACAAAAATGTAATATGTTGCAGTTTACCTGTCTATACATTAGGTGGCTGCATTCATTTTCTTTTTTAACTATTTTTTCCCTTTATCTTCAGTTGGTGATCCCGCCAGTAACACACTTCTTGTCCTAGGGTGACAATGCTCGCCCACCAAAAAGTAACTATGATGGAGAAGCCTTGTCAACTTTGGGTAAGGTTGCAGAACACTTTCCCTCTCCTTATCCCTTTGTAGCCATGTGCCCCCTCAGGGGTGGCTGGTCATTGTGGTTCACCTTCTGCTGCCCTCAATCCTACTATATTTCACACAACCAAAGTCACTGAACAGGCCGGCTCTTGTTTTTGTTTGTTTTATTTAGGTGATTAACTTGGATGGGGAAAAGGGGCGACTGTGGGATGCCCCAAAGAATTGCGTTACAGGACCACCTATATACAACTCTACTTCTTTCAGCACTTCACTTGCAGACTGTTACTCCTCTCACTTCTCTCCAGCACTTCACTTGCAGATTGTTACTCCTGATCTGAAGGGAAATTTATCAGGCTCACATAACTCCTTTCTCTTCATCGCAGCTAGCACATGGTGAGGCCTGCACTCTGTCAGCAGGACCTCTGGACCACCCATTACAGGCCAGGGTCAAGGACCCCTCAAGTGTAGCTTAGTACATTGGTGCTAGATGGACCTTTGATGGACTACAACCCCCACTCCATCCCTCTTCTAGACCACACCGGTCTTCTTTCCTCTCAGTGACACTCCTTCCCCTGAATGGCTCCTGAGACCTCGACAGACTGTCCACTATTCCTCTCCCAGCCTGCTCCAGCCTTTCCTCCAGATCCCAGTGTTTGTGACTCACCAACTCTAGTGGATACTTTAAAGTGTCCTCAGTAACAGCTCTGCTGTTCTCATACCTCCTTGTGCCACTCCAGGAATCAACTCCACTCCTGGCTGCACCTGAACCTCCAGGCCTCAAGGTCACCCACCCAGACTGGGGTAGAGGCCTCCACAGCACCTCTGCTACATCTTCACCACTTCCACCTGAACTCTCCTCCCATCTGCTGGCAGATCACTGTATTTAAGGAGGCCTGCCCTCTGCCAATCCAGATTGGAGATTGAGGAGAGCTGGAAACAAGAGAACTGATAAAACCAGCCATTACTTGACTCCCGCAACCATGCTTAAAGGAGAAGTACTGCTAAAGCTTGTTTGGCTGTAATTCTCCTATGGATCACAGGAGTGGAGTTTGTTGTGCAATCCTGTGACCCTTTTTCAGCAGAGAGCAGACTGAAGTCCACTCTCTACTGACAGTCCAGACTCCGTGTCATCACGACCATGGAGGCGGCATACCCTAGATCTCTGGGCCAACACCCATCTCAGTAAGCCACTGAGAGCCTGAGCTGGCCACTCCTGCCCCCTCTGCATCCCAGTAAGGAGGGGGCAGAGCAGAGAGCTGTGACTGATAGTCACCAGCTCTCTACTCGGGAAGCTGTGGGAACCGAGCAATTGGCAGTGTTCGATCACTCGGTTCTCAGTGTAGAGGTGCCAGGGGACAGATGCAGCATTGGACTGTTGCTGCATCCACCTAAGCACACTTTTAAGTTTGAACATCTTATGGGTTTCACTATGGTAGTATTTTTTTTTTAATATCCAATCACTCATTGGGACCCGTTGCCAATTGACTGCCGCTCTACACTGGATGGTCAGCTTTTTATGCTATATCTTGGGTGTATTTGACCATTATAATTTATGGTCCTGCATATCTGGTAAGAGGCGTATGTCAAGAGGGTGTTTCTGGTGGCGGATCCCTTTCTCTTGTTTACATAGCACAGTGCACTTTCTGGAGGGATTAATTTATTTCACCTATGGATTGTTCACCGTTTAAGGACTTTCACAGCTTGCTTTCTTGATATATGCTGGTTATTGGCTGTATATATGCAAAGTATATGCAGATTTGCACTTTATCATTTATTTTGTGTTATTGTGATTAGCTGATTAACATACTGTCTCATATGAAGCTTTTTCTTAAGGAGGCTACTTTAGCACTGTGTTTGCATTTTTTTTTGTATGGTTACATTTTTCTATATATCTACTTATATTTTGTTTAATATTGTTTATTAGCTGGCATCACAGTTGAATGAGTGGCTGCTGCTATTTTAATAGTATATAACCAAGCGCTGATTTTTTTTTCCACTTTTTTTTAGGGTTGTCAGAATACCTGAACAGTGACTGCAACTGAATGGGTGCAGTCACTGCTTGACCAACTTCCACCCAGCTCCTTTGATTTCTTAACTGAAGTTGGTCAAGCCTAGTGGTGCCAGCAGGGACATCCATGGCTTGAATTTTGGCAGATTCACAGCCAGCTTAAAAGTACAGCATAGACAGTGAGAACAGGGAGTATGGCCTCATGCACATGGACGATGAGAGGCTAAAAATATGCTGGGTGTAAAATTAAAATCCTAAGGTGCCATATACAGTTTGCCATACATTTGAATGGCTGTAAGCATTGTCCTTTATCTGCACATGCACATACAGCGCATTTCCAAAATGCAGAAGTTTTGTGTTTAGGAATTGCATCGTATGTGCATTAGCAGGTGAACGCTGATGCACAGAAGCATCCATATTTACAGGAACATGGCTTCATACAGCCTTTCCCTTGTATGGTGGGCTATACACAGCACATAGCATACTTTTAGTTTATCGCAATCTGTGTGCATGAGGTCTTATCAGTTTACTAAATTAATGGCAGAATTATGTTATATATATATATATATATATATATATATATATATATATATATATATATATATATTAATGGTATATTTCACAGGCCAAAAGGGAACAAATAGGAGAAGTTTCTTGTTAAAGTGATATTAAAGGTTTTGTTTCCTCTAAATAACAAACGTTATACTTACCTGCAAAACCATTGCACAGAGCAGCCCCGATCATCCTCTTCTCGGGTCCCCCGTTGGCACTCCAGTCCCCTCCCTCTGCCTTGTGCCCCCATAGCAAGCAGCTTACTATGGGGGTCACTGAGGCGCTGCTCTGAATGTCCATTCACATACAGAGAGTGGCTCTGCCCCACCCCCGTTCTCGTCTCATTGGCTTATTAATTGTGATTGACAGTGCAATGCTGCACACAAAATGCATGAAGGTAAAAAATCTTGAGCCTTTACAAGCACTTTAAGGTTTAACAATTCACTTACTGATCCCTACATGTTTCTTGGAACTGCTCCATTTTCAATAATTTTTGTACATCTATTCATAATAATAAAACGAATGAATTCTAATAGCTTTGCAAAAATATTTTAAAATGTAGTACCTTTCTTCCAGTTTTTGTTGCACCCCTCCTTTTGTAAGGCCCCGCTTAACCACTTGGTGCCTATAGCTTAAAGACGGCTACAGCGCAGGCTTTAAATGCTGGGAGGGCGTACATTGACATCCTTCTGCTCTCACACTGCCTGTGTGCCCCCTGGGGCACACTCTGCGATCACCCTTTACCACGTGATCAGCTGTCAGCCAATGACAGCTGATCACGGAAGTAAACAGAAGCCGATTATCAACTGTTTTTTTCTTCGCGCTGTCAGCGTGAAGAAAAGAAGAAAACCTGTTAGAGGGACATCGGTCCACATAGTGCCCACCAGTGCTGCTATTCAATGTCCTCCAGTGCCCATCAGTGCCACCTATCAGTCAGTGCCCATCAGTGTCACCTATCAGTGCCCATCAGTGCCTCCTGATCAGTGTCCAACTGACAGTGTCCCCCCATCAGTGCCACCTATCAGTGCCGCCCATCAGTGCCGCATATCAGTGCCGCATATCAGTGCCCATCAGTGCAGCCTATCAGTGCCCATCAGTGCCACCTCATCAGCATCTTTTTTTGTTTGTTTAGAAAAAAAGAAAAAAAACCCAGTAGTAAGTAAATACCACCAAAAGAAAGCTCTATTTGTGTGAAAAAAATTATAAAAATTTCATATGGGTACAGTGTTGCATGACTGCGCAATTGTCATTCAAAATGTGAGAGTGCTGAAAGCTTAAAATTGCTCTGGGCAGGAAGAGGGTATAAGTGCCCAGTAAACAATAAGCAAAGCTGAGTCCTCTTTACGGCATTATTGCCTGCTTGATATTTTTCTATTTTTCTAGCTGACATGGGCTATGGCTCAGGCACACAGTACCTTTCAATACAGTATTGTAATTTACTACTTGAGCAAATGTTCTGCTTGCTGCTATACAGAAGAAACTCAACTACTATCAGTAAAAATCCTGTTCCCACACTTCCCTCGGAGACAGGCAATAGAGGTTGAAGCTCTGACCCTGTGCAGCTCTCAAGGCTCAGCCACAGCTGTAATTCCTGCAATCTCCCCCACTTTATCAAGCATATTCAGGAATGCATTGCAAGGAACAAACATTATATGCAAAGATTTCTGATTTGTGCAAAGGTGAAATGTGATTTGGTTTTTGCACTAAAATTGCACATCATAATTAGCCCTATAACTTGCATCATACATGAACTGTCATACTTTCCTTCCACCAGACAGAAGCCTCTTTGGGGTTGATTTACTAAAGCTGAAGAGTGCAAAATCTGGTGCAGCTCTGCAAAGAAACCACTCAGCTTCCAGGTTTTATTGTCAAAGCTTAATTGAACAAGCTGAGGTTAGAAGCTGATTGGCTACCATGCACAGCTGCAACAGATTTTGCTCTCGCCAGTTTTAGTAAATCAAACCCTTTGGGGTTAATTTACTAAAGCTTTAAAGTGCAAAATTTGGTGCAGCTCCACACAGAAACCAATCAGCTTCAAGGCTTTATTGTCAAAGCTTGATTGAACAAGCTGAGGTTAGAAGCCGATTGGCTAGCATGCACAGCTGCACCCTTTTTTTGCATTCGTCAGCTTTAGTAAATCAACCCCTTTGTGTCTGGAGTGGCAGTGCATTTTTCACACCACCAGCCCTAACATACAGTGAAAAAGATGGACATTGCTTAGCATGGCACATTAGAAGGATATCTTAGGATATAGGACACTTTCCTTGTTGGTGTATGCAGCAGCCTGGAATATTAAAAACTAGGCCCAGAATATGCAACACTTTCATGCTTGGCACCCAAAGTCCAATTTACAAAGCAGCGATATACATTGGCTTTAAAAATAAAAAAAAAAAATAATAATAATAAAACAGCACAAGTACAGCTCTGAGCTCCATTCAAATGAATGAATTTGGTCATGTGACCAACCTGTTCTCCATTGCAGAAGCGTAATGCAGAGAACTCTGTGGTACAACTGGTTAGGAACTTAACATTGCCATACAATGTAAAAAAAATCAACAAATACTCAGGGTAGTCCTGCTGGCTCAACAAAAGTTGATTACACAATTTTTTTTGTTAAAGAAGCCGGGCCATAAATTGGTTGTCCAAACACTGCCTGCAGCCATTGAGCTGCATGCACTGTCCGGATATTCTGACAGTCGGCGCTAGCAGCTGTCAGATTACTTTAGCACAGCAGGTGGAATTTCTCCATCCACATTGTTTGTCTGGATGGGGAAATCAGTTTGATTTCTTTAGTTCAGCCTGCAGGCTGAACTAAAGAAATTTATGAGTATAGGCAGCTTTCTATGTACTTTGCTCCTATGCATTGTGCCTGTGACACCTGTTCAAGGAATGAAGGGCTCAGCCATCACTGATACAGACAAGAACAGACAACAATGAAAACATTCCCCATTTTTCTTTTAGGCTGGGTTCACATATGAACCGCATGCGGCTCACAGCAGGGGTCCGGTGCGTCCTGGTTCACCGTTTCAGGTCCAATTTCAGCTCGAATTTTTGGCTGAATTCGGACCTGAAACGGACCAAAAGTCGCACCGCATTTTTGGGAAAAACGCACCGGACCTGCTGCGGAGATATGTGAACCGGCTCCATAGAGAGCCGGTCAAAATCTCCTGCTATTGCGAATTGGATGCGGGGAACCCGCAACCAATTCGCAATGGTGTGAACCCAGCCTCACTCTTGCTCACTCTTACTAAAAATTGTATGAGTTTTTGTCTGTACCCTTTTTGGAGAGATTTCTTATCAATTCCTGTCCTAACACTGACATAGACAACAATACAAAACCTGACAGAGACTCCAACCCTTCCTCCATTCATCCAAAACAGACAGCATGAGCTTATAAAGGGATTTGTACATTTTTTTGGCTTCACACACTTAGACCTTACTGCTAATACTGAGTGATGTCAGCAAAATCACAAAAATTACTGATTTCTCCAGAAACTCTGAACATTCCTCACTGAGCTGATTTAGCAAAATGTCCTTTATTTAGATGACATGATTTTAGTTTATTTCTTGTAGTGTCCCTTGTACTTGTGTTGCGCTTCTTTTTTTGTGCATTGATCTTTATCTGTGTATCGTTGCTTTAGATTTTATATTACTTTGTTGGCGGGGTACAAAATAATATAATATAGGATCCTTTTTGGGCACAAGGACAGGATCAGGATAGTTAACAGGAGCTTCAGTACTCTTAGGCCATCGGCCTTTAAAATCTACCTTAATTTCCATCACAGTTATAAACCTTCAACACTTAAAAATCTGAAGTTTTTGATCTCTGTTATTATTTTATTCTCTAATGTTATTTATATTGCATTTAATGTATCAGTGACTCTTTAGTTATGTGGAACTATCAATAGATGTTCATCACTTGTAATGTAAGTCAAAACTCAATAAAGACAATACTTTAAAAAAAAAAAAATCTACCTTAATTTCACCTTACTATTGACTCAAATGGTTGGTTAATTTCACAGATCTATGATGGCTTTTGCAAACATTTCAGGGAAATGAAAACTCTCAATTTTGCTCATCCTTACTTGCTATTGATTCTGTTTTTCACCCAATAAATCAATCAGTACAAATTATGGAGATATTTTTGTCACAGACAACTCTGAACTCTGATGCTGCGCGGTTGTCTTATACTGGGACACACATTCAGACTAGAGAGGAAATGAGAAATAATCTTACTTGATGGAGCCAACACTAGGCCAGCGTCTGCCTAGCTTGGCAAAGTGCTTTTTTGGAGAATTAATCCAGAGGCCCACAGGAAAATGTAACTTCCCGAATCTGGGACTTCCTTCCTTTTTCTCTTCGTGAAACATTGTAGAACCTTTGCAGAGCTAGGGAGAAGAAAAAAGTAAAACTTAATATGAAAGTATAGAAGATGTCAAAGTAATTGCAGTACGTACACATTATTGAAATCTGCATGAGGTCTTTGATACACCAGATGTACTTTATTATGCGATTTATGATCCCTGAAAAGTATGAGATCAAATAACACCACCTCAAATAACCAAAACTGACAAGATACACCACTGAAATCAAGCAGTCAGTAGTTTATGCTGATGTACTGCACATACTTTAAAGTAATAGCAGCACTGTGGCTTAGTGGTTAGTACTTCTGCCTTATAGCACTGGGGTCCCTCGTTCCTTTTCCGGTCAGGATACTTTCTACATGACATTGCATGTTGTCTCTGTGATTGTGTGGATTTCTTCACACCCTCCAAACATCCTAATAAATTGGCCCTTGTGTGTATGTTAGCATATGTGATAGGGTACCTTAGATTGTAAGCTCCTTGAGGGCACAGACTGATAGAAATGTTCAGTATATTATATGTAAATTGTCATTGCTATGTAAATACCTGTAAACCCAACCACTAAAACTTCATATAACCTTTACAAGTTAATGTCTTTTGAAATGTATAAAGTTATAAATCTTTAAATTAATTATAAAAATAAATGATGAGTGGCGGTGTACATCACCATATGATGAGCCCCCTACCTGAGGATTCTATGCTACGCTTTGCAGCATCCAGCGTGAATGTGGCCAAAGCCATTGTCCCTGAATGCAAACCATCTGTATCCAGTTTTGGTCAGGGGTGCCGATCACATGCAACCAATTGTGTAATAGTAATTATATGCAATCAGCACCAGTGCCAGCCATTGATTTGTGCCTAATAAACACCACTGCCCTAGAGACCTCAGACTTTTAGACTGCATACTATTATCTGGTTTTATGAATACCTTTTTATTACGTTGAATTTGAAATTGTCTGTGGAGACTAGTGATGAATAGCCTGGCCTGTGCATCCGTTGGCACTAGTCTAATTGTGAAGTAGGGCAAGGTGTACATACTGTTTGTAGCCATGTGTTCCCTTAAGAGTGGCTGAAAGTTGTAGTCCATCTGCCTGCTGCCCTCAATCACACAAATTCCACACATCCAAAGTCACTGAACAGGCGAGTACCTTATTTTTTGTTGTTTTATTTAGGGGTTTGAACTTGGATAGGGATTAGGGATGCCCAATAATTGAACATGGGACACACTATATACACCTCCGGTATATACACTTCTTCACCTCCAGCACACTACTTGCTGACCGTTACACCTCTCCTGTACCTCTCTCCAATACACTACTTGCTGACCTTTACACCTGTCCTCCTAGTCTGAAGGGAAATTTATCAGATGTCAAGACACTTCTTCTTCACCACAGCTAGCACATGGTGAGGCCTGCTGCAGCCGCTTGCAGGGCCTCTGAACTACCCTTTGTGGGTGAGAGCTGTAGGTTTCTCTCACTGAAACCAGGTAGCCTCTCTTGTGTAGCAAAGTACGTTGTCCTAGCCGGACAAACTACTACTCCCAGCCCATCCTCTAGGCCCATCCGGTCTGTCCTGCAGTCTAATAGCTCTCCTTCCCCTTGGTTGGTTCCTCTTGGCTTCCACAGACTGCTCGCTCTCTCTCGCAGACTGTCCCAGTCATTTCCTCCAACTCCCAGGGGCTGCCACTCACTGACTTATTGGTGGATTCCTTTAAAGAATCTATTTCCATGTAGGCCTCATCTGCTCTCCTGCTTCTCCTGTGCCACTCCAGGAGCCGACTCCTGCTCCTGGCTGCACCCAAGCTCCAGGCCTCAGGTTCACCCCCCCAGAAGGGGGATCCCCTCCCGGGTGAGGCCTGCTCCGCAGCTCCTGACTACATCCTCACTCTTCCACCCAAACTCTCCTGACACCTGCTGGCAGATTGCCGTATTTAAGAAGGCCTGTCCCCTGCCAATCCAGCCACTGGATTGGTCAGAGCTCCTTGTCATACATCGGGAAGTGAAACCTCCTCCTCCATTCCACTTTCCAGAACTTTTCAAGCTCAGGGGGGGGGAATCCCCAAGGGGTGTTCCCTCCCTCTATCTCCAGCCCCTCCCTGAGCTACTCCCCTAGCCCAGATCAAAACATCCAGGCCTGCACCTAGAGTCAAGCCTGACTAGATTTTTCCTTTCCTATCAAAAATCTACAAAAGTAAAGCACTTATATTATGGAGGCGCTACATGTATATGTATTATTTGATTACTGTATTGATTACTGTATTCTTGGCTCCCAACATTAGAACTTGAGAAAGAGGGACAATCTGGAGGGGGGTAAACATGCGATGTGCATAGCATGCCATGGCAACAAGTGGGCATGGCTACATTATACCGAATCATGGGCTTGATTTTAAGAGGCATGCACATGCAAATTGACAGAAATGGGAATTTGGGACCAGAAAAAAAAATCCTGAGAATCTTGTCTGATAAATCCAAGGGCAGCTTTCCTCTTTAGATTCCATTCTACTGAATTTTTAGAAAGATATTTTTTCAGAATGTTTGGTGACTGCAGAACAGTCTATGATTCCTACTATTTGGGAACTATACATTTACCATTAAGTATTCCACCCCATGCATGTCAATACTCACCCTTCATAGAAAGTCATAGAAAGTCAAAGCTTTGCAAAGACCCATCATGTATAGGACATGGCACATCCTCAAAGTGATCATTGAGTTGCCCTCCACAACTTTTAGGGTGTTCACAAACATTATGATTATCTACAATCATTTTTTTCATACATAATGTATTTAATAATTTGAATTGTACCTCCACTGATAATAAGAGTATATGATCAGTGACAGACTGCAGTGTTCCCTGTGCAGAAATAAGGATTGTACTACTCTTCAGTGCCAATGTCTGTTACCTGGGTTCTAAAAAGCTACTGCTACTTGCAAGTAACCCACCAGACTAATGCCTGCATTTGTCGCAGTCTTGATGTGTACCAACCTCACACTCCGCTTTGAGTCCCATCTGCAAATCTTCTAATGGGGACACTAGCTCTGATAGCCTGGGGGTCCCCAAGAGATTCTGTTAGCTACTGGGATTTCCTCTCACTTCCTGTTTAGCTATAGGACAGGAAGTGAAGGTAAATCTCTCAAATGGGATAAAGATGGCAAAAATAAACCTTACAGGGGTTATAAACCTCCCTTACTCTATCCAGAATAAAAAAAATAGTTTTGCCTGTAGTTCTACTTTAAGCTCCAGCCACAACCTATTATAAGGTGATCATTCTGTCCTTGTCTCTCACAACAGGCAGTGAGGGTAAATGGAGCCCATAATAGTAGTAAAAACCTGACAGGGGTTCCAATTCTCCCCTACTCTATCCAAAATCAAGAAAAAAACATTTGGCTGGACATACACGTTGTGCTGGCCATGCTCAATTTACTTACAATTTGATATTACAATCTCCTTTACATGTCACCAAAACTTTGTAGTGGAAGCGTAATCAAACAATGTACTTAAGCCTATCCATACACAATTCGAATTTAAGCTGATAATGGCTGAATTGTCCAAAATTGAAGCCATGTAGGGTCCTGTTAGCAGCACCCAGCTCAATGAATTTCAACTGAAAAAAATCAAAGGTGTCAAGTGGAAATTTGAATGCCCAAACAGTGACTGCATCTGACTGGATGCAGTCGCTGTTCAACCGACAGCCCCAGTACAGCCAGCAGTGCAGATTCCTCCACTAACGCTGTTTAGTGTGGAAGGGGGAAATCGGGTGATTTCTCTCATTCAGCCAGCAGGGTGAACAAGAGAAATCTGCAAGTGTATGGCTAGTATAATTAAAATAGTTATGAACATACAGTATTATAGATACTTTTTAATACAAATACAACTATACGGGTACCATAACTGCTCTCTTTTTTACAAGGTTAAAGAGTTCTGTCACGTGACCATGCTTCTCTTCTTCCAGCTAGTGGAGGCAGGATTACAGAACACTGTGCATACACACAGCATGCCTGTATTCCATAATCTGTTCAGCTTGAGGAAAAATGAGGGCTGTGCTTGAGAAGGGGACTTGTTTAAGAGGTAGGCTGTGAATGGAAGGGGGTATGCACCAGAGGCAGGCTGTATTTTGTTGGAGGGTGTGACGGTTCAACAAACTATCCAATACAGGCAAGCTGTCTGTCTGCTCTGAATGACCAGCCAAAGGATGCAAAATGGCCATGCAAAACAGATCCGCTTCAGTACTTTGTGTGGTCAGTTTAGAACAAGGGAAGAAAGGTGACTTGCAAGATCAACCAGGTATTTCAGATAGAAGATGTACAACCCCAATTCCAAAAAAGTTGGGACGCTGTGTAAAATCTAAATAAAAATAAACTGCAATGATTTGTAAATTCCATATTTTATTCACAATAGAAAATAGAAACATAACAAATGTTTAACTGAGAAAATGTATCATTTTAAGAAAAAAATGAGGTCATTTTGAAATTGATTGTAGCAACACGTCTCAAAAAAGTTGGGATGGGGCAACAAAAAGCTGGCAAAGTAAATTGTACTAAGAGCTGGAAGAACATTTTGCAGCTAATTAGGTTAATTGGCAACAGGTCAGTAAAATGAGTGGGTATAAAAAGAGCATCTTAGAGAGTCAGAGTGCCTCAGAAGTAAAGATGGGCAGAGATTTAATAATCTGTGAAAAGCTACAAATTGTGAAGCAATTTCAGAATAATATTTCTCAATGTAAAATTGCTGCCTTTAATTAGATCATCATCTACAGTACATAATATCAAAAGTTTCCAAAAATCTGGAGAAATCTCTGTGTGCAAGGGACAAAGTCGAAACGCAATATTGGATGCCCATGATCTTCGTGTTCTCAGGAATACTTAAAAAAAAATCACTGTCTTTGAAAACGGTTCGCTGTGCCATCAAAAGCTGCAAGGTAACGCTCCATCATGCAAAGAAGAAGAAATATCTGAATGTAATCCAGAAATGCCACCATTGTCTCTGGGCCAAAGCCAATTTTAAATGGTCTGTTGCAAAGTGGAAAAACTTTCAAAATTTGACATTCTATTTAGCAACCATTAGCACAGTGTCCTCCAGACTAAAGAGGAGGGGGGACCTTCTGGCTTGTTACTAGCGCTCAGTTCAAAATCCTGCATCTCTCATGGTATATGGGTGCAATAGTCCACATCTGGAAAGGCACCATGAATGCTGAAAGATACATCTGGGTTTTAGAGCAGCATATGCTCCCATTCAGGTGGCATCTATTCAAGGGAAGGCCTTGCGTATTTTAGCAGGACAATGCTAAACCACATACTGCATCTATGACAACAGCATGGCTTTGTAGTAGAAGAGTCCGGTGCTTAACTGGCCTGCCTGCAGTCCAGACCTTTCACCAATTGAAAATATTTAGCGCATTTTGAAAGGATAAAATACAAAAAAGAAGACCCAGGAATGTTGAGCAGTTAGATTCCTATATCAGGCAAGGATGAGACAACATTCCTTTCCCAAAACTTCAGCTACTGGTCACCTCAGTTCCCAAACGTTTACAGAGTGTTGTTAACAGATTAGGGGATGCTGCTACACCCCGGTAAACATGGCTCTGTCAAACCTTTTGAGACGTGTTGCTGCCATCAATTTCGAAATTATCTTATTTTTTTCTTAACCACTTCCCGACAGCCCACCACAGATATACTGAGGCAGGGAGGCCGCTCTCTGCCAGATCTTATACCTAGTATGTGATCTGACACATCCAGGTCTGGGGCCAGCTCCCACACAGCGGGAGCCAAGTGGCTTGTACAGTACACAGGAAGAGCTGTGAACTGCCTATGTAAACAAAGCAGACTACCATTCTGTCAGTAGGTAAGGTATTGCAAATCAGGAACATGGATCAATGCCTTCCCATAGTAAAAGCACCTCCCCCACAGTGAGAAAGCACAGTTACACAGTTAACCCTTTGATCGCCCCTGATATTAACCTCTTCCCAGCCAGTGTCATTAGTACAGTGACAGTGCATATTTTTTAGCACTGATCACTGAATTAATGTCACTGGTCCCCAAAAAGCGTCAAAAGTGTCCAATTTGTCTGCTGCAAGTCACTGATTGCTTGGTGATCGATTGGTAAAAAAATAAAAAAAAAAATCCCGTAGTTTGGTAGTTTGTAGACACTATAACTTTTGCACAAACCAAACAATATACGCTTATTGGGATTTTTTTTTACCAAAAATATGTAGCAAAATACATTTTCGCCTTGAATCAAAAATGGGTTTATGAGATTTGCAAATCATTGAATTCTGTCTTTATGTAAATTTTACACAGCATCCCAACTTTTTTGGAATTGGGTTTGTACATGAAAATGATAGAAACTATGATTTATAAAATACACAAAATAATAATTTCGGGTCACATACACCTTACAATCCAAACAGGCAAGCCCTCGTCTGTTTGTTTCTAGATCTAAAGGAGAAAGTACAGTTTGTAAAGTGTTTGGCCAGCTTTGAAGTAGTTGTGAAGCCACTTTCCTTCTTCCTGTAATGCAATGTGTTATAATAAATTATGTGCCCCAGTGCATGTTATTTATTAAAAAAATGCCGCTTCATACCTAATTTCAGAGCGTCCCTCGATGCTCACGTGACCGCCCGACGCGGTCTTCCCTGATCCGACAGCTACAGCGGACGGGGCTGAGAATACCCGGTCGACGTAAGCCTTGAGGAGGGGTGGAGAGCTGTGGGAGGTCACATGAGGATTGGGTGGCGTTCTGAAATTAGGTATGGAGCGGCATTTTTTTTATATAAATAACACACCCTGGGGCACATACTTTAACACACTGGCTTATAGGAAGAAAACAAGAATTTGTGCAGCAGGAGGGAAGGGGCGGGCACTGGCAGAGCTGACAGACAGGGAGGGGATGGGGGAGAGGACGGGGAGAGAGGACAGAGGAGAACTGCGGATGACGGAGGCACGTAAATTGACCAGGGCTCAGCAGTCATGATAAACCGTGGCCAGTTTACGGGGGGGGCCCCCCCCAGAACCAGGCAGGATCAACCAGGTATTTCAGGTGATACAGGGGACCAAATTACACAGCACAAGCACTGTGCCATATAACATGCTTTAAGGGAACAAGATCAATTATTTTTTTTTTTTTTTAGGATAACAAACACTTTAACCTAGTACACACGGGCCGAATGTCAGGTGGCATCAGCCGGTTCAATAGAAACCGGCCGACATTGGGCTCATGTGTACAGCAGCTGGTCCAAAATTGGTCATGACTGTAAAAGGTCTGCCGACTGGCTCTCAATCTGCGCTAACCCGAGTGTTCTGGCGGGGGGGCCGCCCCCATGTCTCATACACAATAGCACAGCAAGGGAGATCGCTGTACTAACATCGGATATTTAGTACAGCTAGTTGACGGGAAAAAAAAAAACTAGCAGTGTATACATGGCTTTAGGAAAGTACAGATAAACCATATCAGCACTAGTAAAGAAACAAGCAGTATTCGTTATCTTATTATTTTGTAAGATAGTTGCCAATGTGTGAGGAAACTGACTGGACAGCAGACTTAACAATGGACTATCAATGAGGAAGTGGAAACAAGAAGAGCTCAGAGATCTATCCTAAATCACACATTATACAGACTGTGTTATCTGTCCTTTAATTCCATAGAGCAAATAGTCCTACTGCTAATTATTATATGGGGTATCCATATCTTTCATGCAATTGCATTGGTGGCCGTATATAATGGTCGTTTTTGTAACAGACTTCAGGGAAATTTGTTGGATGGATTAGCCGAGTAGTTTACTATGACAGGATATAATACACATAAAAATTCATGAAAACATAATATAGGTAAAACATTTTGTTGTTAAAGCGGTTGTATGCCCAGACAAAAAAAAAAAAATCGCCTGTAAGGCAAAGGCATAATGTGCTAGTATGCATCGCATACAAGCTCATTATGAAATACTTACCTTAGAGCGAAGCACCCGCACCACCTCCCGGTCACCGCTGAGGGAGCTGACATGTTCCCTCTGCGTTTCTTACGGGTTCGTAGCTCCGGCGCTGTGAGTGGCCAGAGCCGCAATGATGTCACTCCCACGCATGCACGCGGGAGTCTTCTGTTGCGGCAAGGTCCTTCACCGTCCGCTGGACCTTCAGAGTGCATGAACCGCTGACATCAGCGGCTGCATGCAAGGTGAATATTTCCTAATCCATACAGGTTTAGCACATATTCATTTTGCCTATAGGTAAGCCTTATTAAAGGCTTACCTGTAGGTAAAAATGTGCAAGCGGGTATACAACCGCTTTAATAAACAGATTTGTCCCTTGAGTGTGTGTAGGCAATGCTGTTTTGCGCCACTGAAGATTTACGGTTATTCATAAAGAAAATACGCACTGAAACATATAGCCGGTCATTGCTGACCTCCTTCAAAAAATCCTAGTTGCCTGGCTGTCTGTGATTTCAATGCAATAGGTGACCCAAGCTCAATATACAGCAAGTCAGGTCAGAGGCAAGTCAAAATTTGTGATCTGCATACTAGTTCCAGGTCAGGGGCTGAACCAACATGATAGCCAGCCAACCAGCAATTTTGAAAAGAGGCCATCAATGATAGTCTATACATATCTCTCAGTAAAATTCCCTTTAATTTAAAAACACTGACATGTACTATATATTTTTAAAGTATTTAAACGTTTTACCCCATGCAAACCTGATATTTTAGTTCTAGATAGATGCTACCAGCAGGGCCGCACTGGGAATAAAAACCCAGTTTTGGATGATATATATATATATATATATATATATATTCTTCTACATATTTTTGGTAAAAAAAAAAATCGCAATCGGCGTATATTGATTGGTTTGAGTAAAAGTTATCGCATCTACAAACTATGGGAATTGATTTATGGCGTTTTTATTATTTATTTATTTTTTACTAGTAATGGCGGCGATCTGCGATTTTTATGGGGACTGCGATATTGGGGCGGACATGTCGGACATTTTTGACACTTTTTTGGGACCAATGCCATTTATACAACGATCAGAAATTTAAATGTCCACTGATTACTGTATAAATGTCATTGGCAGTGAAGGGGTTAACCTGCAGGGGGCAGTGAAGGGGTTAAGTGTGTTCCCTGGGTGTGTTCTAACTGGGGAGGGGCTAGTCAGGACAGAACAGATCTAACTGATCCCAGTGACAGGGATCAGTAGATCTGTCATGTCCCCTTCAACAGAACGGAGAACCGCCGTGTTTACATCGGCGATTCCCCGTTCTGCAGGTCTGACAGGGGATCGCGGGTCTCGGGTGGACATTAAGTCCGCTCGACCCGCGGGCACGCCCACGCAGCGCGCGCGCACCACCGCCATCTGTGAGTGTGTGCCACGAGCGCGCACATGGCCAGGACGTCCATGGACGTCTACCTGGCAATTCAGATCCGCGCTGGAGCCGTATTTAAGCAATAGCGCGGATCTGAATGGGTTAAAGCACATTTGAAGAGTGTATTATATATAAATAAGACAGATATGAAAGGGCTTTATATACAAGAGCAAATTCTGGTTAAAAGTGGTAAAAGGGGAGCAATCATCAAGGGGGACCCCATGAATATGGGGGGGGGGGGACTCTGGTGACCAGAGACCACCTTCCGCAGAAAGAAAACACTAAGGTAAGGGGGTGGGGTTACTATTACTAATAAAAGGGGGAAACCTTTATATCAGTGTCCCTTTACATTATTGTATTCTCTCCCCCCGTATATTAGTGACGATCAGAGACTGCAGACATGGTCCAGGAGATGATCAGAGACTGCGGACATGATACAGGAGATGGTCAGAGGCTTAAGACACAGTACAAGAGATGGTCAGAGACTGTGGACATGATACAGGAGATGGTCAGAGGCTGAAGACATAGTACAGGAGATGATCAGAGACTGCAGACATAGTACAGGAGATGATCAGAAACTGCAGACATGGTACAGGAGATGATCAGAGGCTTAAGACACGGTACAAGAGATGGTCAGAGACTGTGGACATGATACAGGAGATGGTCAGAGGCTGAAGACATAGTACAGAAGATGGTCAGAGACTGCAGACATGATACAGGAGATGGTCAGAGACTGCCGACATGACACATGAGATCATTGCAGCCTCATTGTGCCCATCAATGCAGCCTCACTGTGCCCATCAAATGCAGCCTCACTGTGCCCATCAAATGCAGCCTCATCAGTGCCAATCAATGTATCCTCATTGTGCTTATCTGCAGCCTCATCAGTGCCAATTAATGCAGCCTCACTGTGCCTATCTGCAGCCTCATCAGTGCCCATCAATGCAGCCTCATGGTGCCCATCTGCAGCCTCACTGTGCCATCAATGCAGCCTCACTGTGCCATCAATGCAGCCTCACTGGGCCCATCTGAAGCCTCATCTGTGCATTTCCCATTTGCAGCCTCACTGTGCTAACAAAGTCCTGCCTCCTAGACCATGATAGATGGAAGACTGATTCAATCATGGCCTAGGAGGCGTGGACTGGCACCGAACATTTCAGACCCCTGCTCCATGACACAGCGCGGGAGATTGCTGTGTGATTATTGTTACACAAGTGAAGCGGAGGGAGTGAGAGAGGTCTGCACTCAGATCGGCCCGGGGCACCGCTGAGCCTGGAAATATCCCGGTACACCAGGCCGGCCCTGGCTACCAGGATACATATCCCACTGGCTTCTTATATCTTTCAGGAATTCTGGAGGCAACATCTCTACATCTAAGTCCCAGGACAATCAATTTATTGTAGGGGGATCTTATTTCTCCCATTTTTAATTTTTTTTTTTTTTCTGCAGGTCACAATGTTGCAGTATAAGTGAGACTCCATGGTGAGGGATAGCTAAACTAAAAACTCCAGCTCAGAGACTTTTCTGCTGAAGTCCATAGAGTCCTGAATTAAAAAACTGATTTCAAGGTGAAATTCAACATTACATTACTCAATATACTCCTACCGAAAGTACTACGGATTTCGCCATATATGTAACAGTGGAACGGAAGACCATCTTTAATTGATCTAACATACTCTGATTCCACTCTTTACCAATCAGGGAAGTTTTGACTATACAGGGAATATATACCTGACTTAGTTTGTAACAAAGGAATACAGATACCTGAAGTCGTCTTTTCAGAGACTCGACCTCAAAAATCAAATCGATAGGGAGTGGTACCTCAGAGTGAATATGACGTTGTAACACTGGACGTCTTTTTTTTTTTT
>BLSH010124173.1:1832401-1854997 GCA_018402905.1 Glandirana rugosa
AGAATCAGACTTCCGAAAGGAAGCTGTAGAAAACAAATACACCCGCAAAGCCCTCACCACATCCAAAGAATGTAGTTCAATTTCCTTGGGATGCGATGGGTGCGGGCACAATGAGGGAAGAACAATATCCTCATTCAAATGAAAAGAAGAAACCACCTTCGGAAGAAACGAAGGGGAAGGTCGCAAAACCGCCTTGTCCTTATGAAGGACCAAGTAAGGTGACTTGCAGGATAATGCTGCCAACTCGGACACCCGCCTAGCGGATGTAACAGCCACCAAAAAGGCCACTTTCTGTGACAACAGTCGCAAGGGAATGTCCCTGATCTTTTCATATGGTGGCTTCTGCAGCACAGAGAGCACCAGATTAAAATTCCACGGTGCCAGAGGCGACCGTATCCGAGGGTAAGAATGAGAGAACTCCGCGCTTAGGATATTGACGGGCTAACTGCTGGGTATGCTGCCTCCAGTGGTACCTCCCTGATCAGGGAGTAAGGGTATATCTGATTTAGGTCTGGGTTACCCCTTCTTAATTCAGTAATGATGTAATCTGGTGGCAATCTGCACGAATAGGTTGAACTTGCAGATTGCCACCAGATTACATCATTACTGAATTAAGAAGGGGTACATATACTTTTGGGAGAACCAGAGATATACCTACCAGTGTGATACTAGCACATTAAGTGATACTAGCATATTTGTCATACCCAAGGAACACTTGGAGAGGTCTTTACCGTATATCACATAATTATTAGTTGCACAAGCACTTTTTTACCAGACTTTACCTCGAGTAAATTATATATTTTTATACTATCACATCATCACATTTTGCGTTTTATTGTTATAAAAAGGATTTTATCTAATTTACAGACTTATCACCTGTTTTATATATTCACTTGATTTTAGCTGTACTCACCCACAGCATCTTGCAACATTCACCTTATATTAAGCATACTAGCACATTAAGCATACTAGCACATTACATTTTTTATATGGTTTTTTTATTTTTTTTAATTTTAATTTTTATTTTTTATATATATAAATTCTGTTCTCACTTTCATTTATTTAAACAATGAGGGGAGCGCCAACCCAGACCTAAATCAGATAGACCGTATCCGAGGGGCCACATGACGTACACCTTGTACAAATGTACGGATCAATTAATGTGACGCCAAGGGCCGTTGAAAAAGAACCGCCAGGGCCGAAATCTGACCCTTAAGCATACTTAACGCCAGGTTCTTGTCCAGTCCCTGCTGTAAAAAAGTCAGTACTCTGGACACTGTATAAGAGCGGGGGGTTCAAACCCCCTGTCTCGCACCAGACAATATAGGCCTTCCAGGTTCTATGATAAATCTTACGTGAAGTACCCTTACGTGCTTCAATAATAGTAGGGATGACGGAGTCCGAGACACCCCTATCCCTCAACACCTGGGACTCAATAGCCAAGCCATCAAAGCCAGCGAGGGTAAAGTAGGGTGCAAAATGGGCCCCTGAGAAAGTAGGTCTCCGCGAAGCGGAAGACGCCACGGAACATTTGTCACCATCCGCACCACGTCGGCATACCAAGGACGCCGAGGCCAATCCGGAGCTACCAGGATTGTCGAGATTCCCTCTGCTTCTATCCTGCGCAGAACCTGTGGTAGAAGCTTTAGGGGAGGAAAGATGTACAGTAGCCGATACCGACCCCAGGGTGCTACCAGTGCGTCCGAGGCGACCGCCAACGGATCTCTTGTTCTGCACACAAAGGTCTGTACCTTGTGATTGAACCTGGAGGCCATGAGGTCCACCTCTGGTGTGCCCCACTTGAGGCAAATCTGGCGGAACACTTCTGGATGTAGGGACCACTACCCCCCGATCCAGAGTCCGGCGGCTGAGAAAGTCCGCCTGCCAGTTTTCCACGTCTGGAATGTAAATTGCAGAGAGAGCTGGCACGTAAAGTTCTGCCCACCGAAGGATCAGAGCTGCCTCCGCGGCTGCTGCCGAGCTTCTCGTTCTGCCCTGATGGTTCACATATGCCACAGCCGTGGCATTGTCCAACTGAACCCGGACAGGGAGGCCTCACAGCCTCGCCAACCAACGGGACAGACAAAGCCTGATCGCTCTCAGTTCCAGTACATTTATCGGAAGGCAAGCTTCCTGAACTGACCAATGACCCTGGGCAGAGAACTGCCCCAGGACCCCTCCCCAGCCCGACAGGCTGGCATCCGTCGTTACTATCGACCAATTGAGGTGGAGAAAACATTTTCCCAATTTTAGGGCTGGAGCCCGAATCCACCAAATCAAGGATCCTCGGGACTGATGATCCAACCTGATCAGTCTGTCTAGGGATAGGGGAGATTTGTTCCATTGCGACAAGATCGCCTTCTGCAGGAGCCGAGTGTGACTCTGGGCGTAAGGTATCGCTTCGAATGCCGACACCATAAGCCCCAACACTCGCATACAGAACCGTAAGGAGGGCCACTGGCGTCATAACAGGGTTCGCACTGCTGCCTGTAATGTCAGGAGCTTGCTCGGCAGTAAAAACACCCTTGCCTGCACCGTGTCCAGAATCAGACCCAGGTATTCCAGCCAGTAGGATGGAGTCAACGATGACTTCTGCAGGTTGATCAGCCAACCAAATTATTTTAACGTGGGCACCGTGATCATCACGTTCTCCTCCAGAGCCGCAGCTGACCCTGCTCTCAGGAGTAAATCGACGAGGTACGCTACCACCGCGATACCTCTGTCTCAACAGTGCCAGCATCGGGGCCACCACCTTGGTGAACACTCGGGGAGATGAAGCCAGCCCGAAGGGAAGTGCCACAAACTGGTAATGCAGATCTCCCAAAGCGAAACGTAGAAAACGCTGGTGACTGCGACAAACTGGAACGTGAAGATACGCTTCCCTGATATCCAGTTCCCCTTGGTGCAGGGCGGCCACACCCGAGCGGATGGCCTCCATCATAAATCTCTTTGTCTTTACAAAGCAGTTTAGTGCCTTCAGGTCCAAAACTGGCCTGGCACCGCCCTTCTTGGGCACCACAAAGAGGTTTGAGTAAAACCTGTGAAATCTTTCCACCGTGGGTACCGGTACAATCACCCCCTGTTCAGCAAGCGCCCGAACGGCGCCCAGAAGCGTCTCCCGACGCCCCTGAGGGAGTTTTAAGTTTGAAGGGAAGAACCCTTCTGGGGGTAGAGAGATGAACTCTATCCTGTACCCGGAGGACACCATCTCCAGCACCCACCGATCGGTGATGTGGGCAGCCCATCTGTCTGCGAACCCCAGCAACCGGCCCCCCACCCGTGAGTCGGGCGGGGGCAACCCATCATGCAGAGGTTGACTTATCCTTCAGTTTTTTGGACTTATGTTGCCAGGGCCTTTTACTGGACCCAGCGGAAGCATTACCGGACTTGAAGCCCTTGAGACCCGCTGAGCCGGGTGCACGAAAAAACTGACCTGAAGAAACAGGGCCCAGCCTACGGCGAATATCCCGCCGTTTTGGCTCCGGAAGGAAAGTACCTCCCGTGAAATCCTTAATTATTTCATCCAACTGTGGGCCAAACAGATGCCCTCCCTGAAAGGGAAGATCTGTAATAGCTTTCTTCGAAGCCTGGTCGCCCGACCAAGAGCGGAGCCACAGCACCCGCCTGATAACAATTGCAAAAACAGATATTTTTGACAGTGTGGGAAGCAGATCCAAGGCCGCATCGCATATGTAGAGGAGACCTTCTTCCAAGTGTTGTGCACGTTGCACCTCAGCCTGTGCACACTCACAAGTTAAACCAGTGTGCAGTGTGGCAGCGTGCTCGTGAAGAGATTGCGCCGCCATAGCAGCCGCCAGAGCTGGCCGCATGGCTGACCCAGCCAACAAGAACAGTGCCTTAGACACGGCTTCCTTGCGGCGATCGGCCGCCTCTTTAAAAGACGGAGACCCCTCCAAGGGAATGGTCGTTGCCTTATTTAGACGGGCCACCGGTGGGTCCACTGCTGGGGAAGCCCATCTCTTAGTAAAGCTATCCTCAAAGGGGTATTGAACAGCAAAGCTTTTGGGTAAAGCAAAGGAATTTTGCAGCCGTAGCCATTCCTTGAACACCGCCTGTTCAAACACCTGACCATAAGGGTAGGCCCTAGGGGACCTAGAGGGCTTAAGTAATCCACAAACATATGTGGACTCAAGCGACTCCCCTGCTTGGTCAAGTCGCACGGATATCAGTGATCAAAGCGGCCACTATAGCTTTGTCGTGACAAAAAGGAGCCTCCTGACCACCTTCGCCGTCTGAGGGTATCAGTTCACCCTCTGACAGGTCCACGGGGGTTCCTGTGACCACCGAGGTGCTCTCTGGTTCCGAATCCTCCCCCGAAGAATGACGAGGGGGGGGGGGGCGTTTTTTGGGGCCCCCCAGAATCGGGTCCCCCGACCAGGGAAAGAACTCCCCAAATACCGCCCTCAGCTGTTCCAAGGACACCGAGGTTCCCGGGGTGGATTGTTGCTCCGCAGGTACCCCTGCTATAGCACTGCCGGTCTCTGACATCCAGACTTCCGGCACCCCCACTGTGTGACCACCACCTCTACCCCACCAATCAGCCAGGGAGACCCGGGAGGATTGCACCCACCGCTACCAGCACCCAGGGATAGCCAGCTATACTTGCTGTTTTAAATGCCTCAGCACTGTGACCGGAATGAGCAATGCCAAAAATCCACTGCACTTCAAGAGCCTGCACCGTCGTCTGTCAGCCACGTCGCCCAAGCAAAAACGGAAGTGCTTCTGCTGTTTTTATCACTTCCTGTAATACCGAGAACGACCACTGGGGGCTGCCAGAGGACAGGCTGAAAACCGCATGGGCTACCAAACAATGGCTGCTGTCATCAACACAAGCCGAGCTACGGCAAAATGGCGCGGTTGGCGGACGAACGATCGGTGATCCACACCGAATGGCGGCGAACCGCCAAATGCAGTCTCCGAACGGTCAGTGCGGGGTGCGGTACTGCGGGGGGGAGGGGGAGTGCGGGGAGGGGGGGACGGGAGATGACCACCCCAGATGCGTCCCCACTAATAGGCCCCTACCGGCTGGCTACCTTAGAAGCTGCCCAGGTGCCCACTCTCCACGCCCTAAGACGGAAGAGGGATCTACTCACCGATCCGACGGGCACAGCGGGTAGCCACCCGGAGCAGACTTACCTCTCCACGGAGAGGCATGCTGCTGGCCAGGCCCCTGGACAGGAACAGAACCAGTCACTGGGCTCTAGTGGGATTAGCCACTGGCCGCCCGCACGGAACGGGCGCTATGCAGCGTGCCCCCGCTAAGGGTAGCTCGAATAGACATTGGCCAGACTGGGGAAAGTTTTTGGATTCTAGATATCCTTTATACCGCCAGTCGGCTTCTTGATAGCAGTCTTCATCAGAAAAAACCTTCAGGAGCAGATCCCATAGGGAACCAGGTCTACTCCTTGCACTAGGCAATAAAAAACTGATGTGCTATGCAGAGCAGGGGGATTATATGCTAAGGTGAGGACGGCCCCCTGGGAGGGGCCAACCTATGCTTTTGTTTTATATTTGCCTAGTCTACTCCT
The DNA here is from genome assembly GCA_018402905.1 of Glandirana rugosa. Taxonomy (NCBI): domain Eukaryota; kingdom Metazoa; phylum Chordata; class Amphibia; order Anura; family Ranidae; genus Glandirana; species Glandirana rugosa. Next base: position 1,837,951 of record BLSH010124173.1, read on the forward strand.
AGTGATATGAGCATAACCCCATGTGTCATAAGAAGAGCTGCGTCTGTCATTGAACGTAAGAGTAAATTATTAGTTTTTTTTGGAAAGCTGGCTTGAGCGGTGTCTAGGATGAGACCTAGATGTTCCAAGCGATGAGTCAGTTCCAGCACTGACCTTAAAGGTTCATGATGCAACACAATCTTTTGAAGATCTGGATTGTCTGCATCACATTGGCAGTCAGTATTTTTGCTGTCTCTTCCCTCAACAGAAGGTCATCCAAGTATAGTTCAATAGGAATAGTCTGAGAGCATAATAAGGCTAGCCTGGGAGTCAATACCTTGATGAGAACTATGGATGTGAATAACAGGCCAAATGGAAGGGCTACAAGCTGGTAGCGTTGATGCGCTGGAAAGATGGTTATCACTAATGTTCACAGAGACTATAAAGTCTCCCTGATGGATTCCATGTGGCTTTTTTGGACCAGAATGAAGACATTTAAAGCCTTCGGTTCCTACATGGGGCGGATGGCCCCTTTTGGTTTTAGGAATGAAAATGTTATAGTAGTAACACCAAAACCATTCTGAAGTTGGAACAATGTCAATGCGTATTCGGTGCAAGAGATCTGCAAGAACTACACGGAGGTCTGCTTGTCTATGCAATGACACAGGCAGGTAGAATAAACAATTAAAAAGTGTTGCGCTAGTAAGCAGGCTATGTACAACAAGTGAGAAGGAACCCATAAATAAACATGGGATATGTGAATAAAAAGAAATAAGTAAATCTGAAAGTGATAACAATAAGTCCATCTCTTATTTCACATGAATGTGAATGTCCTTGAGTCTTGTGTTAAATCAGCAACCACATAAAAGACATCCAGATTTTTCGTACAGTTGTGACTGTGAACATGCAGTAAGATATATGTGATGCATCCACAACCAACGGATAAGGTGTGCGCTTATCCCTAAGAATTGACACACCAATTACGGGTGGTCAAAAATAGCAGGTGAGTAAGGCTCCTCTATGTTTCTTGCCAAATCCTGGATGTAACCCAAACGGGAGGGAACCACGCTGAAATCACACCAACAAATTCCAAAAGAAATCCTTCTTCCTCTGGGGCTGGGATAGAAAACTTCCCTCTTGTCCTGGGCTTGGCTCACACACAGCAGCTCCACAGAAGCCAACACAGCTCTTGTCTGCCTGGAGGTGACGAGGGAGAGGGGCGAGCCAGCACAAGAGGGGAGTTTGCTATCCCAGCCCAGGAGGAACAAAGATTTCTTCTGGAAATTGTTGGTGTGATTTCAGCATGGTGACAACTGTACGGAAAATCTGGATCTCTTGCTTCGGCAAAGGGGTACTTTTATCCCTGGTGACTCCCTTTAGGAGGGTGTCCAAAGATCCACCAAAATGATTCTTTGAAAAGGACTTAAAAACATTTGCCACTGGGATCCTTCAACATTGGCACATCCCCAGGTGGTATGATTAGTGTTTTATTAAGACAGAAAGTGGTCTTTGGGATATCTAAAGTGGATCCAAAGTAGGAACTATATACTTCTCAAAGGTCACATTCCAAGCTGAGCCTGCAATCATTGGTCCAACATGGTCTGGATATGGCCTCCAAAGCTTTCAGTGAGTATACACTGATCCAGATAGCTAGATAAAGAGCCTAGCTCTGTAGCATGAAGATGAAGTCTTGAAAGAAGAAAAAAGGAAAACAATAGGAATGCAGCAATATCATTTTTTTTTTTTGTATTTGCGGATACCAATTACCGATACCTACCGCAAAAAGTTACTTACCGTATACACTCGAGTATAAGCCGAGGCACCCAAGCAAACAAAAAAATAGTTTGATTTATTAATAGTTTATAAAATATATAAATTAGCATATAGCCTGTACCTGTGTACCCATGTAACAGATAAAGTACTTTTATTCAAGAACATTCGAGTTGCTAGCCTTCCTGATTCAAGAATCGTACCTATGGGGTCTGAACACCCTGGCTAGAGCACCGGATCACAGTTTGTGGACTTTTATATTGGCAGTGGAGCTGGGGTAGCAATTTTGTTTCTTTTATAAATATAGTGAACAAAAAAAAAATCAGGAAAATAATTAAATGGAGAATGAGAAGTTACTTAAGGCGGATTAAAATAAATTAAGGGTTAATAAGGGGTTAAACAGAGGAACATTTAATGAAAAACAAAACAAAAATAATTATTTTTTTTACTTTACTAATCGAAGTTCATTCATTTGATCTGTAGATGAATAAACAGAAAGATACAAAAAGAAACAATGGTTCTGTTTCAGTGGCTGAGCAATTTTGCTGATAAACATTGCCCGGATGCTTTTTTTTGACAGCTCCAATTTCCATGACTTCGTTTAAACTTCAGCTATCAACAGGGGAACCCCACTGACAGCTGAATGAGTCATTGATTGTCAAGGACGCAGCAGCCCTGCTTCTTAACAACTGATACCTGCCAGCTTTTTTTTTTACACATTTCAGCTGTCAGTAGGGGAATCCTAGCTGATAGTTGAAAGAACCAAGCCTGAAAGTATCGGTTTCAGGTATTGGAGCATTTGCATGAGTACCGATACTCCTGCAAACGCTTAGTATCGGCACTGATACCGGGATCAGTGCAACCCTAGAAAACAACTAGTAAAAATGGAAAAACATTTGTCAATAGAGAAACTAGGTCCACCCTCTTAGGACACTTGCAAAAAAAATGGAAACATTACGTGAATGGAAAGGGTTATACCTGGAAGGCCAATGGCTTTATTTGTCAGTGTCTAATTCCTTTTGAATGTACTAATCCCAAAGCACACGTTTCTGCTGGAGTGGCTGTGCATAAACGTGCGACCAACGGCTAGAACCATGTTAAGTCAAGGAAAACAAATGTCACCAGCACACCAAAGATCAGAGTAGGTCCAGACCTTTAGGCTGGGTTCACACTATTGAATGGTCAGACTTTTGATCCTACTTTGCCCTGCAACATCGGTCCTACTTTAGTCCTACTTCCATCCAACTTGAATGAACAAGATAAGATTTTGCTCCGACTTTGAGATAGTGACTTGTCCTTCGACCAATCAAAACAATCCCAGTGTGAGATAAATTCCTTTTACTGCTGCTGTAATCACCAAGTCGGATGTCATAAGTCGGATGGTTAGAACAAGGATCCGACTTCAATGATATTCAATGGGCTGAAGTAGGACATAAGCTGGACCAAAGTAATACAGGAACCTTTTTCAAAGTCGCACCGACTTGTGTCGGACCAGTTAAGACGGCTCTCATAGGGAAACATTGATTTGGTGACGTCATGCGACTTGTGCTCACAATGTTGGTCTGTTTGTTGGACAAGTGTGAACCCAGCCTAAATCCGTGATCACATCGATGACGTCACGTGCTTTATGAAGGGGTCCTGCGTGGCTCCGAAAAATTGTAATCTGCTGTAACGATGTGATCACTGATTAAAGTTCTGGACTTACTCTGGAGATCCTTGGTGTGCTGGTGAAATTTGTTTTCCTTAATTCCTTTTGAAGGTGCTAGTTTAACCCGATTGTTTCTGAATAACTGATTCATGTGTCCCTTAATGAACAATAAAGAAAAATAGAGAAAAATAGATTTTGGAAGAGTTGGGCTTTAAAGGGTAACTAAACCCAAGAAAAAAAATATATATATATAAAATGCAGTTTACCAGTCTTTTGATATGGTGGTTGCATTGGTTTTCTCCTCGTCATTGTCTTTTACTGTGAGATGAACTGAAAGAACAATGCCAAACTCCTTTTGTAAACCACTTACCCCCCCCTCCCCCCCGTCCTTCAACTAATGTTGGATTAGGCGAAAAAGACGTGTGAAATTCAGCTTGGATAGCAACTATAGACCTCTCAATGGATAGAGTATTGGATCAGTAGGTGAAAACAAAATAAGTTAAAAGAAAATAAAAAAATATGCCAATGAGTGGCGCCTTATATTGCCTGTGTGTAAAACATCCGACTGTAATTGCTAAGAAAAGAATATAAAGAATTGTCTCTCGCGTATATCTACAAAACAATGTGTGATAACAAAGTATTAAATTAGAGGTAAGTGAATCATATAGTATATGAATCAAAAAAATCTATAGAAAAAAAAATCAAACAAATAAAAAAAAAAGTCCAATGTGACAATATTCCTAACGCCAATAAATCTTCAACATCAATCTCCTATAGTCTTCACTGTTCGTGGCCAAAGTGTGGACGTGCACTCAGTAGGATTGTTTGACCCCTTGTTAAAAGTAGGTCAAAAAGTGCTTATGATCAATAGCTGGGATTTCCCTGGTATTAGGCTCCAATATGGTCCTCCAGTATATGAGTGGTGGTAGTATTTAAAATAATCTGTGCAAGAATTTATATCTATACCGAGCCTGCTTGAAGCTGGCGTGCGTTCCAAGCCTTGTTTCGGATGCCGGCCTGGAAGTGATGTCACACGGGACCTAGAAGTGATGGACCCCAGCTTCGATGTATGTTTCACCAAGATGGCGTCTTCAGGAAGTGAACTTCCTGAAGACGCCATCTTGGTGAAACGTACGTTAAAGCAGGGGTCCGTCACTACATTACACAATTCAATTTTTCCTCTAATTTGATACTTTGTTATCACACATGGTTTTGTAGATATATGTGAGGGCCAATCCTTTATAGTCTTTTCTTAGCAAGTTAAAAGAAAAGCCTAAATAAAGAAAAGCAATGCAACCTCCTTTCATACAGACTGGTAACCTGCAATATTTAAAAAGATGTAGCCTTTAGTTTTAGATACACTTTAAAAAAAAAATAATAAAAACTGCACATCCACCTGCTGGCCTGCACCCACTGAGCATGAAAAACACAGTGATAGCTCTCCACCTGTCACAAGAACTTGGGATAGAAGGGGACTGAATACCAAAAATGTTGCCTATAAAGTTGTTCTTATGCCCTTATTTCTAGATGGCACTCATAAAACAAAATACTTACATGCACATGTATAAGTGAAATGGCATGGCGTTGTTGTACTGGGAAATTCTGACTTTGCAACAAGAGATATCTTATTAAGGTAAATGAATGTAAAATGTATCTATTCTTTGAAGAAAGAAAAGCATGGAAGACACAAACGTTTACTAAACATGTTGAGTACATACAATTCCATTTATTACAATTAACTTAAGAACTACTATTAAATTGTCTCAACCAAAAATCCCACAATGTCCAAAACATAAAAGAAAATATTCATTAAAAAAATAATACAATAATCATTTTGTTCGTTCTATATGCTGATGGAAAGTAACCAGATTGTGTGAAAATACAGAATGTATTACCAACACAATGCCCATCAGCTCCCAAATGATATAATAAATCACATACCGTAAATCATACCTCTTAGGTTTACATAATAAAACGTATACTTCGGTTTATAAAAATAAGTTACTGTCATGATTTTACAAGCTCTGCATTGAACAAAATAGTTTTACTTTCTTGATTAACACAGTAATGGATTTTATACAGAAAATGAAAATAAAACGAAACAATGAATTCAAGGGTGAGGTCAGATGTGCATCCCAACTGTGCTGGTTTTGCAAATGAAAAGCTTTTCGAACTCCTCAGTTTAAAAAGAAACTGCCATCTTGTACATTCTGAGCATGATGGCTTTTTTTTGTAAATAGCCCCCCAGCCAGATACTCAGCTAGGTATTTCCCCCTGGTCACTCCTGCGTCTGTCACGGCTGGCATCAGGCACCAAAGGGAGCAGTGACATAACTCCCTTGATTATGTGACAGTGGTCGGGCCTAGCGATTGGCTGGTAGACCTGATTAGTGTCACATGGGAGAAGGTCAAACACTCCACTGTACATAGGTATTGTCACAGGCAGGAGCAGCAATGTAGTGCTGGCAAGGGTAGTAATAAGGGGTTCAGGGGATTACAAAGACACTGTCACTTTGCCTTGAATGGGCAAGGTGATAGCTTATTTTTAACATATACAGGTCATACGAAAAATATGGGATCTGCAATTGCATTTGGTAAGTGCTAGCTGCCAACGTTGCCTTGCATAAAGTCGCAAACCTGGAACAAGCAACAAATGATTATCACAGAAGTCAGAATTACAGCTTTTCCAGACTTGCTCTGGGTAAACAGCCCCAAAATATTGGAGCAATAGCAACAACATGATGCCCAAAGACTTAACATTTTCAAATCGAGAGATCAGCAATGGCAGCCTATGCATTTATCTATAGTCAGGCTATGGACATATGCAAGTATTTACATATTCTTAAGAAGCAGAAATAGAGCTTTAACCCCCCCCCCCCTCCAAACCAACACCTACACCTGTAGTTACAGGCACAGTGCAGCAATTAATCCTTAGGCTTAACAGAAGTAGCACTAAAATTATTCAAGCCATTTTCTCAGCAGCTCAGCTCTCCCTGCTCCCCCCACCCAGCAATGACTCAGCAGCCTTTTGGCATTCTAATCTTTGATGTAAGTGCAGGAGCTCTGGGAAGGTGGGCAGAACCGCTTGGAGAACTTGAACAAATGCAGTGAACATTTGAGGACGAATTGCTCCACAATATCCGCAGCCACAGAGATCAGCATTGCCTTGTTTTAACCACTTGCCGACCAGCAAGGTCGGCTCTCTTGTGCGAATCACCGTAGCTGTATGGCAGTCCGTGCACGAGATATTGTGGGGGCATGCAAAAGAAAGCTCTATTTGTGGGAAAAAAGACACACATTTTATTTAGGTACAACGTCGCACGACCGTGCAATTGTTAGTTAAAGCGACGTAGTGCCGTATTGCAAAAAATGGCCTGGTCAGGAAGGGGACAAATCCTTCCGGGGCTGAAGTGGTTAAAGTTCATTTATAGCTTGTTGAAGCCCAACCTTGGGCACAAGAAAAAAAATACCCTTGAAGTTGCCTCCTCACACACACACACACTTCAAGGGTCAAATGCTCCTTTAGGTGTCTGTAAAGCCTAAACATGTTTTACCATAATGCATGCCTTGTATTAAGTTAAAAAACATAGATGTCAGCACCCCCCCCCCCCTCACCTGAGCCCTCATTCAATCCAGCGCCGTTCATGTCTGCAGCTCTTCTTTCCCCTCACTTCTGAGTCTCACTGGCTTTGCTGGGGCACTGGGAGCCATTGGCTGTCAATCAGAGCCAGTGACAGGGGAAGGGGGTGGGGCAGAGTCCCGCTGTCTGTGACAATGGATGCAGCAGTGGGGCTCGAGTGTGAGCACACAGGTGTGTCCCCTTGAAGTTGCCTCCTCACACACACACACACTTCAAGGGTCAAATGCTCCTTTAGGTGTCTGTAAAGCCTAAACATGTTTTACCATAATGCATGCCTTGTATTAAGTTAAAAAACATAGATGTCAGCACCCCCCCCCCCCTCACCTGAGCCCTCATTCAATCCAGCGCCGTTCATGTCTGCAGCTCTTCTTTCCCCTCACTTCTGAGTCTCACTGGCTTTGCTGGGGCACTGGGAGCCATTGGCTGTCAATCAGAGCCAGTGACAGGGGAAGGGGGTGGGGCCGAGTCCCGCTGTCTGTGACAATGGATGCAGCAGTGGGGCTCGAGTGTGAGCACACAGGTGTGTCCCCATGGGAAGCCGCTTCCCATGGGGGCACTGGACAGAGGGGAGGGACCAGGAGCACCGGCGGAGAGACCCGAATAGAGCAGGTGCGCGGCCGTTCTGTGGAATTCCATTGCACAGACCAGGTAAGTATAGACATGTTTGTTTTTTTGTTTTTATTCAAATTTACCTTTACAATCACTTTAAGTCTAGGGGGTTACAGGAGAGGCTGTATTACTTATCTGACCCTCCACATCAGCAGGCTCCCTCAATCTGTGTGACCACTTTGCTGCAACCTCTTCTGTAAGGTGATCACAATCGCACTCCTTTCAACACCATGAGCAATGCAGGCTTGACAACACCAGAGCCAGCAGTAGCGGGGAGTCCGGTAAGTAATTGTGCCTGTTCTGTCATCCCCTTGACTTACTGAGCATTTTACCTTTTCCAGTGCGGGGAAGCCTCACTGCACGGGTTCTTTTCTGCTCTGCTTTAAACTATATGTAAATACTTGAATGACACAGTCTGGCCACAGATTTACGTTAAGGTGATTTTAATATAAAATCAATTCTAACCCCCTTTCACCACCAAATTAGGCATTCAATAAATATTCACAAATTTGGATTTCTGAGGACTGATATTCTATAGTGACTTAACAAGCAACTGCTCAGTAATACATTGCTTAGTGAATAAGGCAAATATCAGCTGGCGCTCAGCTTCGCTAGGCACTGCAAAAGAAATCTGGTCACTACATTGGTAAGCCCGGCAGCTTTTGCTACTGCATAGAGATATACACTAGGCTTATATGGTGCAATCAAGCTGGGAATACAGTGTGCATTAGGCTGCTGATACAGTGTTTTTACAGTGTAAGGCTGGCCATACAGAATACAGTTGTCTTGTACAATTATTCTTTTAGATTTACCAAAACTATATGAGGTCAAACCTAAACACTTATGATTTTTATGCAATCAGGCAGGTCCTTACACTGCATAGTTGAAGGTGAATCTAAAGGAAATTGAATAGGAAAATTGCATCATGTATGACCAATGTAAGGAAAGGTTACACTACACCCGTCAGTTTTTTTGTGTTGTCTGTGTCCCAAAAAAAAACTGGTGAATAAAGTTAATTTATTTGTGCATAATACAAGTTGCAAATCAAATTCAACATTTTGGAACCACACATGGTTCCTTCAGCAAGGCAAAACGACCCTCGATAACTGGTTCTGAGAGTATTTAGGAATAAAGGAATACCAAACTGGTGTGCTGTGCGGATGTGTAAATTGTTAGCATGGTGCCACACATGAGTTTCCACAACGCCCTCTACACAAGGTTGAATGCCCATGTGTTGTGGGGGTGAAGATACCCCAACTACCAAATGGAAGATTTCATGTTATATGTTACATCTTAGTCCAATAGCTTTTAGTTGTAATGGGTTTTCCTATGAATGACAATGATCACTGGGAGAAATTTAAAGAATGTATCTTGGCAATAAGAACACAGACCGGAATAAAAATGTGATAGAGGTTCTAACTGTTCCCCATTCTTATAATTATTATGCTTCAATAAATTAAGTGGTAAATATAGTTATTGGTTTAGGGAGCATAATGGGAAATGATTGTGTATTACATGGGTTTTTGCAGACCTGTCTATGCAGCAATACTTAAGGATGCCACCTTTCTGCACGGCTAAGAGCTGCAATCTCACAGTATCTGGATGGATGGAATTAGTCTCACTAATTAACAGAACATATTTTAAGTTTAAATTTGCAGAGGTGTGGTTCCCTCTACATTACTGCATTAAAAAGCTTCATGCATTAAAGGAGATGTCCCAGCTAAATAAACATGAAGAGGCATTAAAATGTAGGCCTTACTAACCTCGCCTGCAAGACAGCAATCTATTCAAGGGTATATGCCATGGGTGCTAATCCCATGGCCCTTCAGCTGTTTCAGAACTACAAATCCCATCTTGCCTCTGTCTTTGGGAGTCATGCTTGTAACTGTCAGAGGCTTGCAATGTCTCACGGGACTTGTAGTTCCACAACAGGGCCACAGGTTGAGAATCCATGGTATATGCCATGTATTTCCTTCTGCAGGTGCCGCAGGCTTCTGTCAGAAGCCTGGCATGAGTGTGAGAAGATGCCATGCACACTACAATGGGTATATCTTCACATTAGCACCAGCTGCTGTAGTAACCAGAGGGGCAAGGGCTTGGCACACGAGCCAAATACTTATCCACATAGTGACAAATGGATATGTAGACCCATGGTGCCTAGCAGTTAATGTGCCAGTTCTATCAAGGGGTGCAGACCAAACTTACAGGAATTTGGTAATGTACATAGATGGAGATGATATTTACGAAAACACAAACTTTCTTGCCTTGAGGCATGTCACATCTTAGCAGGAAAAGTGCTGGGATTACCTTCAAGTGAATGGATAATTTCCACATTGTTGTGTACAGATGTAAATAACAGATATTTGTTAGGCATATGCTTGTAGAGATTAAGGCAAACTGCAATAACCCATGAGTTCAAAATACAATCTTCAGCTTCTAAGAGCTTGTAAACACATTGGACAACGATAGACAAAGAGAACCTACCTTGCTAACACAGTGAAATTCTCATCCCACCACTGACTCTGTGTGACACCAGCACAGCCCACCCTGCCATCTCTATGGGGCCAGTAACACAGTCTAATTAAACATTAGAGTCCAGGCTTCAAACTTTATGCATCTGAAAACGCATGGGGTATTCCTTGTGACTGTGCAGTCCTGTTTTAAACATACTCACGCTATTTTAAATACGTACTCTCCTGGACATTTACAGAATTGTATACATTCTAAATGCAGGCTTTTGGAAGCCGGAGGTTAAACAGCATTGAGCGAATGGACAGAAGATCTGTCCTCATAAGGCATACCAAAAGCCCTGCTGAACCTGGCTATACTAATCAAATATGAAGGCTAGGTTAGGCAACTGTAATCCAAAGATTTGTACCCCAATGTTTGGGGTTAAAAAGTCTACTGAAGGCAAAAATGTCTAAAGCAGCATATTGGATAGTGAATGGTTGGTAGCGTGGCTAAAAGTAAGGTATAATCAGACTGTGTTTGGGATGGGACCAAGTGCAAGGCTGGTCCGGGAGATCTACTGTAATCTTTGATTGTTTCCTATAAATGGGCATTTTTTTTTAAGTATGTATGTAGAGAACACAGGGCTACATACCTTGCTAGCAACCATATCAATGAGTAGTCATTATTAGTTTGCACAGTCATCCATCAGATTTGTTCACCTATTAGGCCTGTCTTCGATACAGCTGTACATTGCCCATATTTGCCCATCTAGATACCATGACTTTGATAGCAGCCTCCATAACATTCACTATCTGCACTTTTCAGACAGGCTATTGAGTAATACCCAACAAGAAACTAACTAGCAAAGGATGTCTGAATGTCAGACCAAGCACCCGGGTCTTCTGCACTTCATGGCAGAAGATACTGGAAAAGGTAACGCCACTGAAATCAGGCTGCTGATTACTTGAATAATGGGTCACATTAGCTAAGGATAGGTATTATCTTGGTGTATGAGAAACGCTATAGGTAAAGGGCATATACAGTTCCAGTGTTTGCCAAATGCGGGACATGGCTTATCTTAACAGGAAGTGGCACGAGGAAGAGAGCTCACCAACATATGTGGGTCTGCCTGGTGGGAGAATATGCTCATTTCAGTGATGGGGCAATGAAGTAGGCCAAAACTAAACATGCTACCAATTTGGAGGAGCACAATATCCACACTGGGTCCTTCCTTCAAGATCTATTTTAGGATACCAGTGATGTTCCTGGACGGCACTGTTCATTGATAACCATTTAGCTAAACAGTGTTGGTAAAATGATAATAGTAGATTAAATGTACGCAACTGACCAAAGCCTGTTACCAATGAAAGAAGATGTAAGCATTTTAAAGAGCCACTGCCACATTAAATTACACATATAGTTGCCATTATACAAGCCCAGACATGATGCAATACATACTGTTTTTAAAGTAACCATAATGCCTAATAATTGGCATTGTTGTGCTGATTCAGCCCAACACTGGGGCTGGATTTATAAAAAGTGGAAAAATTAAAAATTCTCTGTTGTCTAACCAATCAGATTGGAGACAGTATTCTTCCAGTGCAGTTTAGAAAGGGACAGCTGTAAATGAACTGTCTTTTATTTCTCCCATTTTTCCTCAGTTTTTCTAAAAATCAGCCTGTTATTTTAGATGCCAAAAGCAAAACAAAACCAAAAAAGTGAAATCATTACCTAAATGCAGCATTTTTAGTGTCCGTGAGATGAAGAAGCCTCTGAGAAGTTGGGGACAGATAAATAATATGCACTGCACAAATTCATTGCATCTCAGAGATTCGCATTGCACTCAACCCAGAATGTCAGCCATGTACAATAAGGCAAAATACTTTGTAACCAAAGTAAACAAAGAAGATCCCAGAGTCTTCAAACCACAATACACTGTGCCTGTGGGCAACAAATTAAATACATCCACAACCGGTTTCTCAGGAGAAAACAAGTTCATGTCATCAGTTTAGTCCAAATGACAAATCCATCTTCCATCCTCAAGTCTGTGTCTGCCACACAATTAGATGGCTTCTTTCTGATCGCCTGCATCTGGGGTTTGCCATTAGGAGGTCGCCATAGCCCTCATCCGTGTCTCCAGTTTCATCACCTGAAAACAATGGAATGGTCAGTAATGGTCAGTTACATTTAATCTGTCAGCTGTGAGAAAGCTATTGCTACTCAAAATAAGACCTGCAATTCTGGGTATAAGGGGCCTGTGTACACAGGGATTCATTTTACAATAGAACTCATTTTTTTCTTTCCACACAAGGCAATAGTAATAAAAAACAACTCAAAGCACCAGAAGCAAACATTATTTATGATGTGGAACTTACAGAAAACAAGGCTTGTATGCTGCATGGTTGTATCCTGTCTCTGGGGGTAAAAATGTTTCAAGGACATTCTCGCAAAATCCAAATTATTAAAAGAGAAGTATGGGATTTAAGAAAAATAACAAAAGTATACTCACCTAGGTGGATGCTGCATCTGTCCCCCACTGGCCCCAGACCAAGAACTGAGTGATCACCACTGATCACTCAAGCTCTTGGTCTTCAGGCTGCAGAGGGCCAGTGACTGCCAGGATCTCTGCTCTGCCCCTCCAACGCTCACTGGAGTGCTGGGCTGTGGAGGGCGCAGGAGCGACCACTTGCTGAGAGGCTGAGCCAGCTGCCAATCCAGGCATCAGGGTGGAACCGCATGTAAAGTCAGGATTTTACCCGAGCCTGGACCAGCTCAGTGATGTCAGCCAACAGCAGGCTTTAGCTCACAGTCGGCTGGGTCTCAGGAGTGCAGAATGAACTGCATTCCTGTGATCCATAGAAGCACAGCCAAAAAAGCCTTGGCTATACTTTCTCCTTTAAAGATGGACAGCTTTAAAATTCATTTTGAAAAATAAATAAATAATTAAATGCAGATGATTTTGCAGGTAAAAAAAGTGCAATTACTATTTTTCTACACTGCAGGCTGCAAAGCATTGCACCCACAATCAGTGGATCATGGGTGCAGTGCCAAGATCCTGCAGACACTCAGTACAGCTGTCTACTTGTACCTCCCATATGGGTAGACAGTTACTGAACTGCAGGAAGTGTAAATAAATCATGAGGACGCTCTCCTCACCAGCACCCCCGCAGTTCATTGAGAACTACAAGCAATCTGCCGCAGTAGCAGACAGGACTTGTAATTCATTCATTCACAGAACTCTGTGAATCAATGATGCTGTTGAGTGGGCAGAGCCCCATACAGTAGCGCTGTGTCAGTGGGTGCGGGGAGAGGATTGCCCACCCACTGTCATGGGGGGGGGGGGGGTGTAAGTTGCTTTCTCCAAGGTGACATGTTACACCCTAACTACAGGTGTAACATGTTAAAAAAGGTGAATTTATCCTTTAGCCTTAATTTTCTATACACAATTCTTTTATGATCTTTTCCTTTGTTTGTGGGAATGTTGTTGTGTTTTTCTTATACTGTTCCATCTGGCATTTCTAGTTTCCTTACATCTCTACCCCGTGAAGCTTCATATGACTGCAAGCTGACACTCTTTCTCCTTGTAAGCGCTGGCTACATCACCACCGACTCGAAACACAGCCTGGTTCACTCCTAACTACATCAGAAATGGGCGTCTTTAACTTGGCAGTTATAATTTATACTCCTATTAGAAGCACGAGAAGCCATGTGTTTGCACTAGGGCAATGCTGATCTGGGACAACTGTTTATTACAGAGGACAGCCTTTTTTAACCACTTCAATACCAGGCACTTAGAACACTTCCCGTCCAGACCAATTTTCAGCTTTCAGTGCTGTTGCACTTTGAATGAGAATTGCACGGTCGTGCGACTTTGTACCCAAACAAATTTTTTATAATTTTGTTCCCACAAATAGAGCTTTCTTTTGGTGGTATTTGATCACCTCTGTGGTTTTTATTTTTTGAGCTACAAATAAAAAAAGATTTAAAATTTTGAAAAAAAAATTTTTTGTCTTTGTTTCTGTCACAAAACGTTGTACAAGTACATTTTCTTCTTCACTGATGGGCACTGATGAGGCTACACTAACGGCCACTGATGAGGCAGTACAGGCTGGCACTGATGAGGTGGCAATGATAAAGTTGCACTGATGATGGGGCACATATATGCAGCACTGATGGGCACTGATAGGCAGCACTGATAAGCAACACTGATGGGCACTGATAGGTGGCACTGATATGCTCTCATAGGCAGCACTGATAGGTGGCACAGGTGGGCACTGATAGGTGGCACAGGTGGGCACTGATAGGTGGCACAGGTGGGCACTGATGTATATAGCACTGTTAGGGATGGCACTGGCAGGCATCATATATGGGCACAGTGCCATCCCTGGAGTGTTGCTGCATTTCTGTTGTTATGTAGCTGACTCAGGAGTCTACCTTGGATTTCAAGTGAAGAATCCCTTTAAAGTATATTTCCACTTTTGCAGCAATGTTGGATAACATCTACTTTATATTTGTTACATGTTCCCATTGACATAGCATAACCTTTTCGCTATTTTTCTAAAAACTACAAAAAAACAGCTTGTTTGGCTGCGCTTCTATTCATTTTGCACTCCTGTGACCTGTTTTCAGCAGAGAGCAGACTAAAGTCCACTCACTGCTGACGTCACAGGAGTTGGTCCAGGCTCCACGTCATCGTGACAATGGAAGTCATCGTGATGTCGTGATGATGCAGAGCCTGGACCACTCTCCGCCCCTCCACAGCTCAGCGCTCCAGTGAGCGAGGAGGCAGAACGGAGAGCTGCTGAATGACAGTCAGTAGCTTTCTGCTCTGGGAGCTGTCAGAACCGAGCGATCGGCGGTGTTCGATCACTCAGTTCTCAGTGTAGTGGTACCAGGGACAGATGCAGCATCGGACCGATGCTGCATCCACCTAGGTAAGTATAATTGGGGGGGAAATCCTTTACTTCTCTCTTAAGGAGGAGGCTGGGTAGTTAATGTTTGCCATAAATAACATGGTCTATACTGTGCTGGCAGGTCTGCATTATCAGTTGTAAATTAGATTTGAACACTGTCTGTCCTAACAAAGTGTTAAATATCTCAAAGACTGAATTCTGCATTGTATGTTAACCACTTCAGCCCTGGGGCTTTCCCACTGTAGGACGAGAGCACGTTTTGCGATTCGGCACTGCGTCATTTTAACTGACAATTGCGCGGTCGTGTGACGTTGTACCCAAACAAAAGTTGCGTCCTTTTTTCCCCACAAATAGAGCTTTCTTTTGGTGGTATTTGATCCCCTCTGCGCCATTTCTGATGCCCGCTATAAATAAAAAAATAGCGACAATTTTGCAAAAAAAGTTTTTCTCATTTTTGCTAAAATACAAATCCAAAAAAAAAAATATATAAAAACACATTTTTTTCATCGGTTTTGGCCGATTTATATTCTTCCTCATATTTTTGGTTAAAAAAAAAAAAATTGTCGATTGATTGATTGATTTGCGCAAAAGTTGCCGCATTTATGGATGCTGAGAAGTCATTTCTGGGGTTTTTATTTTTTACTAGTAATGGCGGCGATCTGCGATTTTTAGCAGTACTGCGATATTGTGGCGGACATGTCAGACCATTTTGACACTTTTTTGGGAGCATTGGCATTTATACAGAGATGAGTGCTATAAAAATGCATTGATTACTGTGTAAATGCCATTGGCAGTGAAGGGGTTAACCTGGAGGGGGCGCTCTAAGGGTTAACTGTATTCCCTGAGTGTGTTCTAACTGTATGGGGGCTGGGCTGGCAGGGGGAGGGGAGTGATCAAGGCTTCCATATATAGGAAGCCTGTGATCACAGCCCTTCCCCCACTGTCAGAACGGGGATCCGTGTTTACATACATGGACCTCCATTCTTTCACTGCGGGGGGGCCATCGCGGGTAGCCAGCGGTGATAGAGTCTGCCCTACCCGCTCCCTGCCCCCCCCCCCCACACACACAGCTCACAATGCTAGTTATAGCGGCCGCCGCCGGTTCGCGATAACGAGCCACCTTGCCGCCGTCACGCTGTGTCGGGCAGTCGGCAAGTGGTTAATGAGGGAAACTCAGTTTGTCCCTCCACTTTCACTTTGGAATTGTTTGAAGTGGCTTGTAGTCTGCCCAGCAACCTGCCCAAAAAAAATAATTAGAATGGTAAGAAATATTTAAAATAATATTTTTGGGCATGCTGTGTGAATGGGAACACATAAACATATAGATGGTTTTCTCAAATTTGACTGCAAAAGTTTAACTACACTTTAAGGCCCGCTTCACACTGGTATGACATGCGCTCCGACTTTGGGAGCACAAGTCGCATGAGAAGTCTTGCCTTCTGACTTCTGTTAAAGAAATCGCATTCAAGCCATACCGAAGTCGCGCTGGGATGTAGGTGCGAAAGTCGCGCCACCTTGAAGCCGCAGCAGTGTGACCCGGGGCTAAAGATAAATTTCAGGCATGATATTTTTTTTCCATAGTTATATTGGATCAGCTGGGACCAATGTATCTGTGTATTTACCATACATGGGCGATGCCCCTGAAAGCTGGAAATCACTGAAGTAGACACCGTTACCCCAGTGATCTCCACTAGCTTCCAGATCCTTAATGAAAACATTAATAGTAAAAGTTCATGTGCATACTGTCACCTGTGGCTGAATTAATAGTGATTATAATTGCACAGCAATAAATACATAGTCCTCCTATGGTATAGTTATTAATAAATTCACACTGTGAGAATAAAAGTCCATATATTAATTACACCACGTGATGATTAATCAAATTATAGACCTCCGGGTCTCCGAATCTATGCACCCCTGTTGCGATCTGGTTTATTGCCCGAGTGCACCGGAGGTTGTGCGCATATGAATGCGAGTGCAGATTTTTCCTTTTTTAATAAAGCGATAAAGCACTATTGAAGCCCCTTTCATTTACATG